>CAJNIZ010019113.1:150373-211855 GCA_905231905.1 Symbiodinium pilosum
TAGGTTAGTAGTGGGGAGAACTAGGGTAATCATGTGGGTTACAGGAGCTATCAACCTACTTACTAAGTCCCCCTGACCATCCGAGTAGTCACTCAAAATCCTAACACGTCTAGAACCTATGCCAGAAATTTATGCTAATCATCTAATCATCTAGGCCTTTGCAATAGAACTCGATGCAAGGGAATATGAAATTGAAAGCCCGCCCTAAAACCCTCAACCCTAAACCTTCATCCCTAAACCTATGAAACTGAAAGCTGCTCCAACTGTAAACCTTAAACCCTAAGCCCTGAACATTTCCATGAGGCTCTGGGGCTACATGAACCCTGGGTTTAGGTTTCAGGGTTTAGGGGTTGTGGGCTTAGGATTGAATTTACATCACAACCCTACATAGCTATGAACAAGTAAGCTACATGGACCAGAAACCTCCTGAATTTTCCCGTAGTCTCCGAGAGACATACTGCAGATAACAATTTCGGATTAAAGCGCCGCGAGAATCAGCCTTCCCGGCGGTAGCGCTCACAGGCCACGGACAAGACCTCAACTAAATCTATATATATCCTATAATCCCTATATAACCCATTATAGTAGTTTCCATTTTCTTTTCCATTATCCCCTATATAACCCCAAGAGTTACCCTACAATCCCTGGGCCTACTTAAAACTTCGTGATCTTCAGCCGTAGTCAGCCAGCTTTACCTGAAATCGCCCGGTCCCTCAGCACCCTACTGATGCAAGTAATATGAGCTGTAGTCTAAACTCTCTGAAGGGGGGTTATATAGGGGATTACTATAGGGGTAATTAAGGGGGATACTAGGAGTTTAGACTATAGCTCATATTACTATAGTGCACATGCTCTTACCCTAGCTCTTACTTTCTTGCTATCGCTCTTACAAAGGCTGCCACTGTACAATGGGTAGAGTTGCTAGTTCGCTTGGCATGAGACAACTTGGGGTGTTTGCAAACTAGGGTTCCCCCGTATCTCACCCCAAATACTAGAAACCTTATCATCGAACCTGTCTGAAGCTTCTCACCACCCATGACTATCAATTCGAGCCTCCCAATGTTTGGAAAAGCCCCACTACACGCTTACTACTTCCAGGTGGTAGATGCTGGCATTGACGGTGCTCTGGGTTCTCTACTGCCAGGCCCGCTACATAGATTTTATGACAGCAAGGGCTTCCTTGTTCTCTCGCATATATACATGTATGCATATAGGGGTTCTGTAGGGACACATGGAGATATTGACCCAATAGTGCGTTATAAAACGGAAAAGAACGGGAACTGAGATGGCAACTGAGATTTTACATTGTTAGGGTGTTTAAAAGGGAGCCCGAACAGCAAGGATTCTACTATAGGGGGCACCGGGACCCTTCTCAGTATGAGGAAGGCTCAGAGAAAGTCCACTTGTCTTAGGTTGAGTGCAGCTTGCAGCCTAACTTGGACACATGCAGGGCATTCCCAAGGTACTGGGCCATCACATCATGTTATAACCCAGCTTCCATGCTACAATTCAAGACAACACACTGTTATTGTGTCCAGAGCCTTATCTTACCTTGTCATTCTGCCAGTCTGGGAGAAAGTCCTGTCCCCTTCATCTACACCAGCTTACACCCACTTGGCAAGGACCACCATGGTCCTGTCACTTATCCCACTCATCAAATGTGCCGTGTATGCTTGTGCACCCCGCAGCCTATCTATCTAGGGGCCTCCTGAACATGAAGTTGTTTAAGGCTTAGGGTTTAGGAGCCGCCGGCTGCAGGTGAAAAGCGCCAGCTTTCTGTCCTCTACACGCCTGAGTCTGCCATTGATGCTTGGCTTTGGATTACGTTTTCCTGGTATGTGTGTTATAGCTCTTGCTGCTACTACTCCTTCTCCTCCTCCTACCCCAACATCTATTCTTACTGCTACGCTAGGTTTACATCTTCAATAGCTATTGAACTAATATTACATTGTGCGATCACGCCATTACGTCATGACTGCATGACTGCATTGTTGCAGTATTACACTCTTTCCATTTCTCTTCCTTACATTCTTAATACCGGGATTGTGGCACAATTTTCATCTCAGGGTTTGGGGCTTAGGTTGTGAGCCCACTTGTCTTGTGAAAGGTATCATGTTCACCGCTTTAGTCAAAACGCCTACAGACGAAGTAGCCGGGTTATTCATCAGCAGCCGTCGGAGCTCCTAATGATAATGAACAAGAAGGTTGACCAAGCACATGTGGGTGTTTCCCAAAATTAGGGGTACCCCTTGGGGGGTCCCCTAATAAGGATTATAGTATTTGGTGGTTACATTGGGGTCCCCTCATTTTTGGGAAACTGCTCAAGCTCCTTCATGTGCAAACTTGAGCAACTGACGACCAAACATGGGCTGGAACGTCCTGCTGCATCCCTGCCTAGAACTTCCCATTTCTGGGGTTTAGGGTTTAGGGATATTCTAATCCCTACTGCATAGGAGCCCGTGGGTAGACTTACAATGCTGCGTATCCGGGAGGGATGCCCGGGTTTGGCCAAGAATCTGATCCCAAAGGGTCCATGTGCTTTTATGCTTCTGTGGTCTATGCTTGGGAGTCTCCAGAAGGAAGGAGAATTCCAAAACAGCCACCAATTTACCGTAACCCCTTTTTGGGGGGACTCCCAACAATGGAGCCCCTTATTTTTGGAAACCCTTCCTTTTTGCGTACCTTGGGGCATACTTTCTAGCCACCTAACCCAAACCTAAACCCCAAACCCCAAACCCTCAGCCTCTTCTTCAGCAGGCGAGCAACTGGCCCCAGAAGTCGGAAGCATCCACTGTATGAGCTACCATCAGTATGAGCTATAGTCTAAGCTCCAAGTATCCCCCACAATATGCACTAGAATACCCCATGCAACTCCCTCAGTAACCCCTCTGTAAGGAGTTTAGACCCTAAACCCTAAATCCTAAACCCTATAGAGTCCCCTATATAACCCCATTTGTGAGTTTAGATTCCAGTTCATATTATGCTTACCAAAGGACCATGAAGGGCGAACATAGGGCTCCCTCTGATAGGTTGGGATATTCCTTAATATGCTCCCAATAAGGTTTAGGGTTACCATGGGAGATTATTGAATGTAGCTCCAATGGTAGGCTGTTTCGGAGAAGAATTCAATGGGGTTATGGGGGTTCTGTAGGGTCATCATATTAAGGATATGTGGAGACATGTAGCGTAGCGCAGGTGTAGGGGTATGGAGGTTTCTTTCAGGGATTTTATGGTAGATTGTCAATTTTTCGTTGTAGAGGTATCCCAGATATGCTGGTTGCATCATATTGGACGCCCAAGAAACGGCACGATCATACCCCTCCTGACTATAGAGAACCTGCGAAATTCCTCGCAACCCTTCTCTCATGCGGCCCTGACTGATTCTGTCAAAGACCACGCGTTTTAAGGATTAGGCCTTGGGGAACCCCAGACCCTAAACCAAAAAAAATGGAGCCTAGATCCTAGAACTCTAAACCCTAACATCCTAAAACCTTAATTCCCTACAACCCTCAATCTCAAGCTGCTCCAACAGTGTTGATAGAAGGAGATGGACTGCAAAATCCTGTGCAAGGCAGTGCAGTGAAGGGTTCGGGTTTAGGTTTAAAGGTTTAGGGTTTAGGGTTTAGGGATTTAGGGTTACGGGTTTAGGGTGGATGCTGTAGGTTCATGGGTTCGGCTTTAGTCTTTAGGGTTTGGGGTTTACGATTAAGGTTGCCTAGACCCTTCTACTTTACTTGTTTTTCGGTGTACTTGAATTTATGTATAATATCTTGTGTTTGTGTACCCCATTAAGTACCCCTAAGCAGGGGTAGGGTCTAAGGGCTAAAGGGCTTTGGACTAGCCTTCACTAACGGAGTTGAAGTTCCTTCATCTGCCCTAAAGGTTGGGTATTAGGGTTTTAGGGTTGTTGGGGTCTAGGGTTCTAGGGGTTTAGGTTTTTAGGGTTTAGAGTTTTAGGGTTTCAAGACTTTAGGGTTTAGGGTTGTAGGATTTAAGGTTTAAGGTTGTTTTAATATGTTTTAGTTTTATGGTTTGGGTTTCCCTAAAGGCGTCAGAGAGATGTCGGTGTTGGTCCTATAAGGGGGAACATGACTATCACTTCTGTTGCTGTGTTTATTACTTCTGTTACTACTTCATTCGTATTATTACTACTAGTGTTACTACTACTAGTGTTGTTACTACTAGTGTTATTACTACTAGTGTTATTACTACTATTATTGCTATTAGTATTCTTACTATTGATTATATGTTTTACTAAGGGTGTTCGCAGACTCCTATCCAGCTCCTGATCAGTTTGCCATCAAGCTTACGGGCATCCTTCTTCAGGGTTGCCTGGGCTCTGGAGCCCTATAGGGTTTAGGGTATAGGGTTTAGGGTTTAGGGTTTAGGGTATAGGGTTTAGGGTATAGGGTTTAGGGTTTAGGGCCTTAATGTAGAGCCCTGATTAGTAAACCCCCTCCCCTCAATAGGGATGATAATAGGGATCCTAATATTAAGGCCCTTAAGAGGAGGAGGTTTATTGATCATGGGTCTACATTAGACCGTAAGCCCTGAACCCTGGACTCTAAACCCTCAACACAAAGACTCTCCCCAGGGGTTCTGTGGTTTCCGAAACTCGCCCAAGAGTCCATGTACTAGGGCCTCATCCGGGAGGAGTGTTCCTGCTCCCTCCTGCAAGAAGCCCCAAAGGTTTATGTGGGTATGTAATATAGGGTTTAAGGTTTGAGGTTTGGGGTATAGGGTAGGTATAGCATATACTTAGGGCCCAAAGGTGTTCCGGTATACATAGTTTAGGGCCCAGTTTCAATACATACGGGGACCCCAACATAGACCCCTGACTCTGAGAGTCCTCATTGTAGGTGCCCCTCAGAAAGGTAGCCCTAATTTTGAAAAACTCCCACGTCATACGTCTTTAGAGAGTTTTTGGTTTCTCTGAGTCATAAACCCTAAAAACTAAGCCAACCCCAAAACCCTAAACCAACCCTAAACCCTAAACCCTAAACCTAAATCGCTGGTTACAGCTGACAAATGACCCGTTTTCACAGGGCCAGGGTGTTTCTCCGGTGACTCACCCTAAGGGTCCATCGACCCAAATAATAGGGTTTTAGGGCCCAAATACAATGATATTAGTGGTATTTGGGCCCTAAAACCCTATTATTTGGGCTTTATATACCCCTATATAGTCCCCATATATCCCCCTAGAACCCCTTTAAAGGGACCCTATCATTTGGGTCCTTGGACCCTTAGGGTCAGGGTTCAGGGCTTAGAGCTTGTCCTATAGCTACAGAGTTGGAGACAGGAGCAGGTTGGCTGGTTTTTTATGGGCTTAGGGTCCAGGGTTTAGGGTTTAGGGTATTTTGGTTTATACAGGGTCTACTATATGCATGCATTTGGCCATTCTCTGCTAACACTACAGCGCGTGCTCGTGCTTTGGAGATACCTGGACATTACTTGGTAGGATGTTGCGCATGGGCAAGGCTTGAAAAGTTATATACATGCGTGCAAATCCCCGTTACGCTACATGGGTCGCAAATCGTTTCGTAGTTCCTTTGGGGTTTATGAAGTGCCCGAGGGAGAGCAGAGCGGAGATTCGAAGTGTTCTCACGCGATAAGGCTAAGCCAGTGAGATTCTGTCTCGCAGAACTTCTCATAGCATTGCTGTTCGGTCCACAAGCATATCTCCCCAAATGAAAAGGCTCCGCAGCGTACTGCGAGAGTATAGACAGAGGGTCTTTCCTTAAGTACAAACTTATTGCAAGGACCTTGAAATGGACCCTTGATTTGGGACAAACCTCCAGATGAGTTTCTGCGCTCGGCGTCAAGGGTTGAAAGTTGCACGTGAAAACCTGGACCCTCCAATGTAGTTCCTTTTTGGGTCTGGTATCGTTTTTTGCTTAGGACTCTTGTTAGGACTACCAAAAAGGTACTACATTAAAGGGTCTAAGATGTGAAGGGCCTTATAACGGCTTCCGCAGGGATTTCTTCCCAATGTCAGGTACACTCCACCAAACAGACCCCAAACGCTACAATGCAGGTCATTACAGGCGATCTCTGCGTACGCGATTTCGCCCCGGCCTGAGTCAAGCGGTTTGTTTTTTGTGTTGGATTAGGGGGGGCGGTTGTAAGGATACATAACTCTAGGGATCTAAGTCCCAGGACCCCCTCTGTACCGAATTGGTGTTATTGGGCGCGTAAAATTTGTGAGTTGGAGGGATCTAGGTCTATAAGTCTTGCTTCTTTGTGGCCTTGAAGTCTAGAAATACTACCCAGTTGGGCTATATTGATCCGAAGGGTAAGTTTCAGGACGCTCTCTACAGACTGCAAAGCTTCGCAGCATCTTCAGTATGAGGGATGTTACAGATGGGTTGTCCTTACAATGACCAACAAGGGCCCTTTCAGGGTTTAGGGTTTAGGGTTTAGGGTTCGTTAGTTACAAGGATGCAGGATTTCCAAAATTAGGCTTCCCTTCTTTGAGGTCTCTACATACGGATCATGAGTTTCTTCACTAGTGTCTTTGGGTCCCAAGCTGCCTTTTTTTGAGGCGTAACACGCATTGTACAGGTTTAAGGTTTGGGTTCCAAGTATCCCTCTATCATAGTCCTGCCTAAAACGTGTCCTGACGGCGGGAAGGACATCCCAATTGCATTAGCAGTGGGTAGATGGACCTTGACGTACGTCCACAAACTTGAAGGTTTACTCGACTCTGATTGTTCACGACAAATCTAGGTAGGGAATTCCGGGGAGCATGGTCTAAGCCGTCCCCAAGCCCTTAAAAGACTGCGGTGCGGAGGAATTCCCTCCAGAAATGGTCTGTGAACTATCACAGGTTAGTTGTTGAGCGCTACATGTGTTACCTTACTAGGGCTTGAATATACTATATGGGGTTCTATAGAGGTTGTACTCCCTTATGCCCTTCTAAGAACCTTTTAGCGGTCCTGAACTCGGATGTTTCTTGGATGTCGTTTGGCCTTCCACCACCAGGTCATTTCTTGAACAAGGGCTAAGAAGAAGAACAAACGCCTAGCAGGCCACTTTGGGGGCCAGAGGAACTTAATTGGTCAGTATAATTACTCCCTTAGGGCTCCAGTTAGCTAAATTATGGGTTCCGGGCTCTATAAACCCTATGGTTACATTGCCCAGTAACCTACTATTTAAGTAACTGGGAGCCCTAGGGTACTCATAATCCCTAAACGCCGAATTATTGTCCCAGCTATCCCCATTTCCAGCCTACTTAACCAAGCGCTCCTGACTGACCCTCTAAGTGACATGAGCCACGTGGTTTAGAGTTTGTTGTTTAGGGTTGGAGGTTTCCTTAATCCTCAACCCGTGTTGGTACCTTTTTTCCCGCGCAAGCAGGTACAACCCACCATCAAGGCTCCCAGAGTCCTCTGCATTTCCAAACGAGAGCAGACCGTGTTCCAGAGTTCACATCATAGGTACTTCATAGTGACTGTATGAGAGGGATCTTGAGCGTGGGACTGTCCAGGAGTCAAGGTGGCCAGACAAATACATGTGAACCCTTCACGTCAACGCTATAAGTTGAACCCTGTTCGGGCCCGGCCCCGTAAACCATTCTCCTTCAAGAAGAAGGTAAACACCCTAATGCCGAAACTTGATTTTAAGTGTTATTCTTTATCGTAGTACCGGCTCTAACTACATAGGCCCCTAATTACAACACCCAACCTTGCTGTTGGGGGGATTCTGTTTCCCATACTCGGCAGCGCATGAGCCGTAAACAGGCCCCAGAGCCCCGAACTGTAAACCCTAAACCCATAATCCTATAGGCATCAAGTTTGGACCCTGAGGCTTCGGGCTCTGCGGCTCTGTGGTAGACTTTTCAACGGCTGGGCTATACTCAATGGCTTGGGATCCAGGGTTTAGGGTTTTGGGAGCCAGACCGCGCGGCACAAACCTCGAAGTAACAAAGGCAAATGCCCCGACATCAGGACCAAATGGCCAACCTTTGGAATCCAACCTTATACCCTAAACCGTAAACCTGAAGTCCTTATCCCGCATACTTCTTCCGCATGCAAGGTGATCACCTGCACTGGCCAAGGGATGTCAGCGAACTTTAGCCTGCAGATTGGTGGTTCCCAAAATCGGGATCCCATTCGAGGTATGGCCTAAACTCCTTGAAGGGGCTGATATGGGAGATTCTATAGGGTTTTGGGTTTAGGGCTTGCAGCTGAAGCGTCGCGCCTCGACCCAGGGGGGTCGTGGGCGGAGCGCCCCCAAGACCACCCGATCGCGTGCGTCCAAGGGTATTTGGCCAAGGCCTGAAATTGACCGCAGACGACGGCGCGAACGCGGCGCGGAACGAGAGGAGCGCATCGAGGAAGACGACATCAGGACATGCAGAAATTAAATTCGCGAGGTGTCTTCAGCGAGGTGACAGCGACGCGCGCAAGGCGAGGCTGACAGTTGCGAGGGGTCGATTCAAATGCATGAGCGCGATCAGCGGGAAGAGCAACCAGCAAGCGACACAGCTGCAAGCCGCTAAGGTTTTTGGGCCATAGTATAGCAACAAAGATTTGAGGTCTGCTGCTGGAGCCTCAGAGAGGCTTGCCACTCAAGCAGAAATCTAGTGCACTCGTCTTATAGGCGGCCAGCGACTTGCCCACAACAGGAAAAGACGCAGTATGCGTTGACCCCGGGATATGATGTAGGGACTGACCAGCATCCTGGGGGCCGGTTTGGCCTTACTTTATGTGGTCGGTGGTTGTTGGGACAAATGGCCGTGAAAAGGGGGTATGGCCGTGAAAAGGGGATATGGCCGTGAAAAGCGGGGGTGTGAAATTCAGGGTGGTGGGTGGGAGGGATGAACGTAAGGGGGGGTGTAAATACCTGTGAATATTCTCTGGCAGCAGAGCAGGGGAGGATGCTCACAGGTAAGGCTGTGAATTCACAGTGGGTTTTGTGAAATTCACGCTTGGGTCTGCGGTGTGTCTGTATATATATATATTGTACACAGGCTCTCTAAAGGCATTTTGGCTCGGATTTCTTTTGGGCGACCAAAAAAACCAACCTCCACCTAAACCTTATGATGCAACTTCCTTATAAGCCCTAAACCCTAAAGCGGAAACCCTAAACCTGAAACCCTAAACTCTAAAACCTAAAGCTAAAACCATCTAAACCCCTCAGCCAGGACCACTGGAATCAAACATCTGCTTGCGCGCAGGGATTCAGAGCTTAAAGCTTAGGGTTTAGGGTTCGGATCATGCAGGTTGCTACATTGAAGCTGCTCAACATATAGGGCGGGTACGTTCCGAGGCATTTGAATCCCCAACGCTTCAGTACAAGCTTATAATTGGGAAGCTTTGAAGGCCGAGTTTTAATCCATATCGTGAATGTATGTATTAAGTATAAGCACACCAGCCCAAAGCAGAAACCACGAGATCTAACGGTAGTCCCGAACATTCCTGAAGATTTCCTCACGATTTCAGATCTATATATATAGGGCTTAAGATTATACTAGGGGTGTATAGTCTTGTAATGATAACCTGGGCCCTTTATATAGTGTAGTACTCATAATAGGACGCAGAAGGCGAGGTAGATCTTGTGGACGGTCCTGCGCCGCGTTGCTTTCCACGGAGGAAGAGGTGCCATGGGTTGGGGGGCTTAAGACAGATCTCTACATGTGCTCAGGGCTGCTGCATGTGCATTCTGAACTGCATGAGCACTCAGCATCAGACATGTCTTGCTTTTGTTGTTGCAGCTGTACAAGTTTTTCGAGAAAGAGGGGCCCCCTTAATCAATATGCCATGGATATGGCTCTGGGTGCCGTGGAGCTCAGTGCAAATGGACGACCGTACGGCGCCGGAGGGGGAAAGATGGAGGTGGGATCATGAGGAGCCGGAGGAGGAACGGTGGGGACCATGGCGAGGTCATCGCGATCATGATCGAGGCGAGCCCTTTGCCCCAGCTGGGGATGAAAAAGGTGGAGGTGGTGGAATGAAAGGGAAGATGAAGGGTGGCAAAGGCTTGGACCATGGCGCTGGCGACCGGGGCCCAGATGATGGTAAAGGAGATGGAAAAAAAACAGCACATGAACCACCCCCCAAATTGTTAACCCCATTCGGCCTTATGAAGTTGAGCCCGTTATAGTCCCTATTAGCTCCTGAAGCGCTGTGGGGGAGTGCCGTTGGGGGGGATGCTATACCCTAAACCGTAAACCATAATCCCAAACCCTAAGCCCTGCACCCTAAAATCAACCCCTTACTCACTCGTTTGAACTTGAAGTTCCTGAGCAGCAATCTTGTGAGTGGTCAGCCTGGACAAGCTCTTTGTAGACCGTCGAGAAGCAAGGAAAGATAACAAACCTAAGGGTCCAAGTACCCAATACGTATATATTTGCCCAAAACCTGAATTTACCTTGCAAGTATCACCCAAAACCCAAGCACCGAATTATTGGGTGCATGGACCCTTTGGGTAAGGAAAGATAACAAAAGGGGCTTTTGGATATAAGATTTAGGGCTTGGGGGCTTTCGGATTTAGGGTTTAGGCCTAGGGGCTTTAGGATTTAGGGTTCAGGGGCTGTAGGGTTAACTCGAAACCGTAACCCCTACATGGTCAGCGAATCTTAGGTATGTCAATAGTTCGGATAAAGAATGGGCTCAGAAAAGTCTTTCAGTTACTTACTCATTCGCACTGATCCTCCAACTAGGTAAGTTACCCTAAACAATAAGTTCTGGGATGTTCTGGGTAAACCCGTAAACCCTAAATCCTAAAACCTAAGCTCTAAAACCTAAACCCTAAACCTTCAAACCTTTAGCAGCTTAGGAGTTTGGACTTTTCGGAGACCAAGCTGGACTTGGCGTCCATCCCTGCAGATGCCACCACTAGAGACTTACCTGTCCAGTGGCCTAGGGCTTAGGGCTTTACAGGTGAGAGGTTGAAAATCGTTTTCATTTTTGCTACCCTTAATTCCTATGCAACTTTTATAAAGCCACAATCTTCATTTTTATAGGGCCAACCGTATCCTATCTTAGGGCTTTAGGGTTTACAGGTTAATACCACACGAAGGACCCTAGGTTACCAATACTGGAGAATCAAATGGAAAAAAGAGTGGACAATGAATGGATACTGGTACTCAATTAAGCCCTTACGTAGGGTGTCTAGGGCTAAGGTTTGGGGTGTGGGTTTGGGGGCTTCAAGTGTGTTACGCTTTGCTTTTGTCTGTGGGGGGTTTACAGTTTGGGGTGTATGTGTACAGCGCAGGTGTTTGGGACTTTTGGGGGGTCGATGGGGGGGCTAAGGTTTGGGGTGTGGGTTTGGGGGCTTCAAGTGTGTTACGCTTTGCTTTTGTCTATGGGGGGTTTACAGTTTGGGGTGTATGTGTACAGGGCAAGTGTTTGGGACTTTTGGGGGTATATGGGGTCGAGTGTGTACGGCTGCTGCAACAGCCACTAGAAACCAAAAAGTTAAGTCCAACAAAGTCAACCTTAAACCCTGAACCCCAAAACCCTAAACCTTCCCTCTCCCCAAGGAGATTCCGTGGTGGTCACCAATGTCTCCAAGGCGGGGGGAGGTTCAGGGTTTAGGGCTTAGACAGGGTGCGTAAGGCTTTAAGGTTCCGGGGTGCGGGGGTTTGGGGTTCGCGGGTTTAGGGTACGAGTTTTGGCCGTGAGGGCAGACACCAAGCTTCAATGAAGCGCGGGAAATATGTGCTGGGTTGCCAAATTTCAGGCTGGAACGTTGGAAGAATTTTCCTTATGTTCTAGGATTTTGATCTCCCCCGAACCCTAACCCCACCATTTTTTTCCAACCTGAAGCTCCCAGAACCCCCAATAACGTTGTCTAAGGTGGCTGGATCCTTGCTATTGGGGCTTAGGTCCTACAACCCAAGCAGCACCAAGCTCTAATGCAAGAGCAGGTTACCTCAAATAGACCACACATGATGTTTGTACTTATTCAGGCTTTCCTACAATATAGAAGCTTCAACCCAAGAAAAAACCCTATGTCCATGTTATCTTCCACATTGTCCATTTGATTCTCCATTCTGAATGTTTCGCACATGCAGCCCTAAGCTTTAGACCCTAAACCCTAGACCTGCTCCTATCAGGTGCCGCAGATGATTAACGTGATGCTGCCACCTTTTGCCTTGTGCGCCTAGACGCATTTGAGTATTTTATTTGGGAATATTTTGGTACTCAATATAGAGTAACATTATATCCTCCTTTGGGCTATAGTTCTTTATAAAAGGAATATAATCTTACTGGGTTCAACCACCAAAAAAACGTCACTCAATTGAATACGTGAGCGTTTAGAGTTTAGGGATGAGGGATCCCTACATGCCCCCTAAAGCGACCCCATGATCCGTTTACTATATAGAATGATAGCCTTGTTGGTCCTTGTTGTGGCTCTTGGGCGATGTACTGGTGTATCTTTATATATATATACACATATATATTACATCTGCCTATAATGTATAGGTCCTTCGGGTCTCCGAGGGTGCCTAGAGACTTGCAGAATGCAACCTGCCCTAGATAAACGTGGAAGGAACTCCGCATGGAAATCTGCTGGTGTCCATGATCGGTCCTTTTGTGCGTACCACAAAAATAGTTCGGACTGTCGTGTCTTAGTGTCTTTTTCGGCCCCCCGGACGCTTTTTGGAGCTTCCAGCTGTGCGGTCATATACTTTACTTGTGCCCGGCTGGGTATAGGGAAATAGATTGTAGAGATTATGTATGTGGTTACAACTGAGCAAACATATAGACTGCTTTAGGGATACGTTCCCAGCTACAAGCTCCGCATGCTTATGATACAGCGCATCGAATGTAAAGCTTCCAGCTTAGAATTGTGACTGTCGGTTGTCTCTTTCACACGCGATCAGTATCCCAGACCCTGAATGCTAGCCATTGCTGGCCTAAAGCGTAATGTGCCCAAGTGCGTGTTTACTAGAAACTTAGCCTCTCGCCGCAATCACTTTTGTTGCCGCACTCTGCAGCTATATGTTTCCCTAGGTCCCAGACCCTGCCCTTGACCCTAACTGCTATGCCCTAAACCCTAAACCTCAAAAACCCTAACTCCTAAACCCTGAACCCTAAACCCCTAAACCCTGAACCCTAACCCCTAAACCCTCAAAAAGGGGTTGTTTGACTTTAAAAGGTGCCTTGAAGATGTCTCCGATCTGCTTCACCCTGCAGCCAAAGCAGTCTCAACGACTCCAGGCCAGCTCATGGTTTAGGGTTTAGGGGTTAGGGTTTATGGTTTAGGGTTTAGGGTTCAGGGGTGAGGGTTTATGGTTTAGGGTCTATCGGGTTTAGGGTTCAAGGGTTAGGGTTTGGGGTTTAGGGTGCCCACGGTTCCACGCTCTTAGCGGTGCATAATTTGGGCCGGCTCATGGCTTCAATGCCCTTAGGGTATTCGGCTTGGGGGGGTTCAAGGGCCCAAGTACCTAGGTAGTGCATCATTTGGGCCCAAAGCATAGTCTGGGGATGATGCGATAGCTATCCTGTGCATGTTTTGCCGGGGACCCTGCAGTACATAGCAGACGCATAAGCTACTAAGCTGCCCAGACTAGCCCACTTAACCCTGACAGCCTGACGCCAAAGCCTTTACCCGACACGAACCCTCAACCCCAGCCCTGTCCCTACAGGCAAGGCCCTAGAGCCCAAACCTCCAGACCCTGACACCTCCCAACCCTCACCCCTTAGAGAGGGAAGATCATAGAGGCAGAGCTATTCCCTAAACCCTAAACCCTCCTGAAGCCTGAAGCCTAATGAAGGTAGACCCTGAACCCTAAACCCTGAATCCTAAACCCGGAATCCTGGTATAATCAAAAGCTTACCTTTCTGGCACGTCCTGGCGCAAGGAAACTCAACAGCTAGGAAACACTGCCTGCAACGCAACAAGCGGATGTGATTAGGCAAGTATGAGTTTAGGGTTTAGAGGTTTAGGGTCTCGGGTTTAGGGGTTTTGAAGCTTTAGGTACATCTACAAATTCAATAGGAAAGCAACACGTGCAGGTTGCGCAGGCCAGAAAGCAGACCTATGCAATGGTCAGGGTTCAGGGCTTAACCCTAAACATCCCTAAGCCCTATTTACGGCTTTACTAGAACAGACGATGCGCGCTACATTCTCCGGGAGAGCTTCCCCTCTGTGTGCAATTTGCGTATTCTTTGTTGCTCTCTGCTGTTATAGGCCACCACGGAATGCAAAACACAACCTGACTAGGTAGAGTGACTGTGGGACAATACTTGCCTGGAAGCTTTCGATTTGCCTTGCAGAATCGGTCAACCTCTGCTTAAGGACATCCCAGCAGAAAGTGAAAAAACCCTTGATAGGGTTGAACATCCACTCCACACCGCCAAATACTAGATGGGTCTCCCAATGTGTATTGCGTCGCCATCCTTCTCCTATCGGGTGTCACTCGGTAGACTCAACACGCCCTTGCTTACAAAGCTTGTCTTTCCCGAAAGCTTTTGAAGCACCATCCGACTCTGAACGCCACCCGCACCGCTTTTACCCTAAACTCTGGCCCCTAAATTAGACAACAGGTGGAATTCAAGCCCACTCAGGCTGGGAGGGTTGCTTACCAGGGTTATCAAAGGGCTCATGTCCAGGTGCAATGTTAGATTGGAGGCGGGACGGGCTCCACAGTGTTAATTAGCAAGGAATGACGCGGAATGGATCCCAGAATCATTGACTAGGCAAAGAGATGATAATTTCATTGACTCATTCCTCGTTCCTTGCTAACAACAGGCAGGTGGTCACATGGTTTAGGGCCGTTTAGGGTTTAGGGTCTAGGGTTTTGAGTCTGTTCCGGATGCGAGAGTTCAGGGCGTGATGCTGCTTTGGACATGAAGCGTTTGGCTTATGAGGCATTAGAGAGTCTTAGATACACTTGAAGTTCAAGTTGATACTACCAAACCCTAAACCCTAAACCCTTAGAAATACTTCGAGCTAGTCTCTAGATCATTGCTTCAAAGGGGCCACCAAAGTACCCTTTTGATCCCATATGACCCGCGTAGTCTAAAGTCCTTGAAGGGGGCTATCTAGGGGAGTCTTATAGGGGTTATTTAGGGTGATACTAGGAGTTTAGACTAGGGTCAATATATCCCTAGGATGCCATAGGGCCACCATAGTACCCCCATGACTTGCACGTAGTCCTAATGTCTTTTTGGGGGGATCCTGCGACACATTACAGGCTAGAGCAAATGGCTCTTCTTCATTGCTTAAACGTTAAGCCGTAAACCCTTAACCCTAAGCCCTACACCCCTTAACCGTAAGCCCTAAGCCTAAACCTAAACCCCATCCCAAACCCCAGGCATCCCGATTGACATTTTGTTATTGATGCTCACTAGGGAATGGGGGAATGCATGGTCAGTGATGTAGAAGGGGGGAAAAGAGAAAAGGCAAAGGAGGGTTTTAGGGTTTACCTTCTGGGGTTTAGGGGTTTAGGGGTTTAGGTTGTTTTCAGCTATGGTCCCTCTTGGGGGGGTTCTTGTCAAAGTTATCTCCCAGCATGTGTTCGTGTACCAAAAAAAGCCGACCACCTCAGCTCTAGGTTTTTGGCCCTATAGGGTTTACTTGGAGGCCTATGGGACTTAGTGACTACTTAAAACTGGGATGATAACCCTACTTACAATTGGGGTAGCCCTTATAAGCCAATTTAGGGAAGTTATACGTAGGCTTATAAGTCCAGTTATAAGTAGTTACTAAGTCCCATGGGCCTCCAAGCAGGGTTTACTCTAAGCCCGAGCGACAACTTTCTGCCATCTCCACGGGATTCATTGGAATCTCTTAGGGTCGAGGGCTTTGGGGTTTAGGGTTTCATGCTTAGGGAACCTGTTGTTGACCTTTGAACCCATAAGCTCTAAAAGGTTGTGCGTCAATGTCAGATACCATGAGGTTTTGTGCTAAAACCTTCTGAGGAGCAAAGCGTGTATGTACTCCTGGGTTTGTTTGGCTGCTAGGGTTCATAAAATCCCCAAAACTGGAGCTGACAAGGGGCGCGTATAGGCCTACACTGACGGGCCTCCCGAAGTGGATGCTACCCACGTGGGTTTAGGGTTTAGGGCTTTGCGTGTGAAAGCGCGTTGCACATTTGCACACAACGGTGACATAGGCTGTTGTGGGTCGTTGTGCAAGGTCTCCGCTTCATACAGTGCTCCCAGTGGCAGCTTAAACTTGAACCTTGCATAGGGTGTAGGGCTTAGGGTTAAAAGAGAAGGCGAGAACAAATCCATCTAGTCTGCATACTCCCTGCAACATGACGGTACTTGACATATATAAGGGGACCCCAATATCAACCCTGATATACTGTAATCCTTCTTGTTCTTGTTTTCATTATCATTAGATGATTCGGACCCCCGTAAAAAGGTACCCCTAGCCCAATACATTGTAATCTTCATGATTCTTCGCACCCCCAAAAGTTCAAAAGGTAAACTCTATACCCTAAACCCTAAACCTTCATTTTGAGACCCAGAAGTTCAAAAGGTAAACTCTAAACCCTAAACCCTAAACCCTAAATCCTAAACCCTAAACCCTCATTTTGAGGCCACCAAGTAAGCCAGGAATACGTCAATCTGCTGAAGATGCCGGAGGATGAGAAGCCCGAGGAACCAGAGACTCGCCTCAAGGGTTTAGGGTTTAGGGTTTAGGATTTAGGGTTTAGGGGTTAGCGTTTAGGATTTAGGGTTTCGGGATTTAGGGCTTCGGATTTAGGGTTTTGGGTTTAGGGATTTAGGGTTTCGGATTTAGGATTTAGGGTTTTGGGTTTCGGTTTTGGGAGGGTAGAGATCTCGGTTGGCAAAATGGTGGCGACTAAATTTGTCGAGTGGGAGGCTGTCAGATGGACTAGAAGACTTCGGGGTGTGATGGCTGTTGTACATGGAGGTCCATGACTATGTCTAGCTGATTTGTATCTGCACGCAGAACCCATTTATCAGCCCCCAGATCCCCCTTTTTGGCTATAAGGCGGATATAAGGGCGATGCAGAAGGGGTCACAAGTACCCATGGGCCTCCAAGCAGCGGCGTTTCTGAGGTTGAGGGTGTCAGAAGGTCTCAAAGAGATCGGATGCGCTGGCGAACGTGAAGTTGCCAACAAGTCTCGCAAAAATCAATTGTAGAGAGATCTTTTCAAAGAGATACTACTGACAAAATGACGGGCTTAGGGGAGAGTCCCTGCATGTGGAAATCCCTAAACTCCAATGCCTCGAATGTGAGACTGTGAACCTGAACCCAAACCCGTTAGACCCTGGACCACAAACACCACCACCATTGCTGCCGTCGCCACCTGCACCACCACCCCCACTACCACCACCACCGCCACCACCGCCACCAGCAGCAGCTAAAATCACAAAACCATAAAACCAGCCCTAAACCCTAACCCCTAAACCCCTAAACCCCTAAACCTCTAAACCCCTAAACCCCTAAACCTCTAAACCTCTACACCCCTAAAAACCCCAAACCCTAAACCGCACACCCATGAAACCAGCCCCTGAACCCCTGAAAGCCGGCCTCCTTCATCATGTGCTGTAGCGATCCAGCAACTCGGATCCTTTCCCAAGCCCCCTTAACTTGAAAAAGCTGATCCGTGTGCATCTATATAGGGATCAGGCGTCACGAAAGTCGCGAAGTATGCGACAGCAGCCCACACTAAAAAGAACGTACGTATTAGCATGGAATGAAATTTCGGAACCATTCAGGCTTCTACATCATATTGCCTCACTGTGTGGATCCTCCAACCCACCGCATAGTAGTATAGCGCGAAGAGCTCGTCCAAGCTACACAGAAGTGGTGTGGGGTGTTGTTTCGGGAGGTTTGCTTTTTGGCCGTTGTCAGGGATCTCGGCCTACGTAACAAGCTAGGTTGAGGCTAAATCAGCTAGGATTTACTTGCACTGAGTCACTCAGCACTCTCTCTGCTGAAAGTTCACGTTTAGGTACTTCAACTGGGGAAACAGATCCAAACAATCAGGGATTGAGGACCAAGTCAAGTGCCAAAGAACTCGGAAGGTTGAGGGGACTTCGCAAGCACCTACATACATGGCCTACAGCGCGCACGGCGCACTCGCAGTAGTAAGCGCAGTTCCAAATGCCCTGCGAGCCCCCCCTAACTATGAAAGCTATCTATGGTACCAGGCCCCAACTACGTAAGACCCCATGACCAAGCTTTCCAATGATCCGTGTCATCCGCTGTCGAGTCCAAGCCAGGATTCTCACTTCGCGTTCTTATGACCCTGCTGGATGGACAATGTCTTCATGGCGCAGACACACGCATATTCACTGCACGGGCAAGACCACGTGATAGGATGAATCCAAAATCCCAAGCCCTAAAACCCGGACCCTAAACCCTAAACCCTATACCCGAACCCTAAACCCTAGAACGTCAACCCAAACCCTAAACCCTAAACCCGAACCCTAGACCCTAAGCCCAAAACCCTTGCAGGTTGAAGGAAGCCGCACTTACATTGAGGTGTCAGCAAAAACCTGGATTTGGGTTGGGGTTTAGGGTTTAGGATTTGGGGGTTTAGGGTTTAGGGGTTTAAGGTTTAGGGGTTTAGGGGTATAGTAATACCCAGATGGGCCGGACGAAGATGAAAGCAACAGCAAATCCAACAAAAACAGATGACTTACCCTAAACTCTAAACCCAAAGCCCTAAACCCTGAATGACTTTAATTAAGCTAGACTCTCTTCCGTCCCCCCGACGAAGCCGGCATGAAAACTCCAAGAAGGGTCCTGCTAAGACTACTGACTGAAGAAGCCCTGTGGAGTTCCATGTTAGTTTGACAGAGGGTTCAGGATATAGTTGTTGTTTTTGTTGCGGCTCCTTTTCCCCCATTTAGGGTTTAGAGTTTAGGGCTCAGGGTTTAGGAGTGTCTGTTCCTTCTTATGCGTTACGCTGGCTGTTCCTTCTTATGCGTTACGCTGGCTTTCTGCACGATCTCCACAAGGCCGGAAACGCCTCAAGAAGCCTTCAATGGTAAGCCTGCGAAAAGATCTAGTGCAACACAGGAGAAACCTGCGTTGGTTTAGGGTTTAGGATCTAGGGCAGAAACGCCTGGAGTCTAACGCCAGCTCCACCCAACTCGCCAACGAATGAAAAAACTTCCTGCAAAGTCCGGGTGTAGCACATAATGTGATAAGGTAGCAAACTAGGGTCCAACCTCCTCTGGGCTGTCTGTGGAACCTAAACCCTCACTCTGAACCCTTGATCCTGAACCCTGAAACCCTAAACGTAGCGGTGTTTAAGGAAGAATAATGGAACAGCAAACTGACAATCTTCCATACCTACAAAAGCGCTAAACCCTAAACCATGAACCCTATTCCCTACCTACAAAACCCCGTATATACCACTACTGCATCCGCTCCTCCACTCGCCCTTAATCAGCAGTAACTATAACCATGTCTTAGTGCCCCATGTGCTTTTTGCTGGTGCTAATCCCTATACTCTGAGGACAACATATATCCCACACATATGAAGGTTTTTTTTTTCGAAAATGAATTGTTCCTTTTTTGGGGGGGTGGTCTCTCTGATGCTCATTGTAGTAGAATAGGCTCTACATTGGGGCTTCGCCTGTTTTTGGAGACTCCCATATAATCCCTAAACCCTACACCCCTAAACGAATACCCAAAACCCTAAACCCTAAGCCCCTGAACCCCGAACCCCTAAACCCTAGCCCCAAACCCTAAACCTTGAACCCCTAAACCCCTAAACGCCTCAATCCTACACCCAGGGTTTAGGGTTTAGGGCCCTAAAACCAACCACACACAAGACGCTGCCTTGGTGGTGCACCCTGGCTTGGTAGAGTAGAGGTCGAGATGCACGCGGCACGTCATGCTTGGGGACCTGACGTCAACTGAGGGTTCAAGGTTTGAAGGGTTTTGCTTTTTGGGGGGTGACATATTACGTGAGGGTTTAGGGGTTAGGGCTTAGGGTTCAGAGATTGCCCCGATGCCGGAGAATCAAATGGCAAAGCAAGTGGGAGATGAAATAGAAACTAGGATTTAGTACGTGGGGGCTTAGGGGGTTTAGAGTTTCCAAGAAGGATTTTCCTAGGGGTTCCCATATGTGGGATTATAGTCACTTGGGACATGCAAGCGGAAATCCATTTTGGGATGTTGTGTTTAGGGATTTGGGGTCCAAAGCTCTAGGCTTTGGGGGGGTTAGGTTGCGGACGCAGTCCTAAACCCCATAGTCCCCCTTAAGTAGATAGAATATGGCATTGGGTATATTAGCATAAGATCCCCATATACCCCATATCCTATCTACTCAAGGGGGACTCTAAAGAAGGTTTGCAAGTTTACCAGCTGGTCAGCACAAAGCTTAGGAGTTCGGGCTTCAACCCTACATTCTACACCCTAAACCCGAGACCCTGATCCCTAAACCCTAAACCCCTAAACCTCAAGACGCTGCCGCCTCGATGCAGAGCTAAGCACGACCAGAAATAGAAATATGGGGAGGGCTCCCAAAATTAGGGTCTAGGGTTTAGGGGGGGTTCCAACAATAAGGTGTACAGTATTTTGCTGGACCCAACTTTAGGGCTCTAGGTTTGGAGTCTAGGGTTTAGGGTCTAGGGTTTAGGGTTTAGGATTTTTTGGTTGATGATAGGGTCCACCTATTGAGGAGAATTACCATGATTATCCTGCTGCTCATACACTGGCACGGGACAGAAGATACTTAACATAATCAGTGCAGTAGAACCACACAAGAAGTCATGGGCAACACCATAAAAGCCAAGCGGAAGGACATGGATCCACCCTGTTGATGCTCCCTCTTTTCCTCCCGAACTGGGTTGCTGTTAAGGAACTTACTTTAAGTTACTATATTGGGGAAACCATACTAACTACTGTACATTTCAGGTCCTTAACAGCAACCCAGTAAACATGAAACTCCCAAAAAACATGGAAGCTGATAGGGTCCCCTTTCTAAAGGACAGCTCTAAACCGTGTTTGTAGGGCCCTTTTCGGGCTTCCACGTTCACTGTGGGGGAGCGGACCTCAGACCCTCAATCCCTGCTTCCTCCAGTCAAGTCATGGGAATATCCTCCTTAGGGCCTAGGGGTTTAGGAGTTAGGGTTTAGGGTTTAGGGGTTTAGGGGTTCAGGGGTTTAGGTTTTGGGTTTGGGGTTCAGGGTTTGAGGCCTATGGGGTTTACGGTCTCAGGTCATGGGAATGCCTATATGTTAGGTGGACCGCCCCCCCACCCTGCAATAGTGATATCATAGGAATATAACAAAACCCTAACATGATCACCACTATCCCTTATAGTCACTATTGCTGGGTGAAAGGTCCACCTAAAAGATACTGTTGATGGAAGGGATCTTGCACCATCCTGGTTGCCTTCATTCCAACACTCGCAACAGTTGCTTTTGCGGGTTTAAGCCGTTTATAAGGTTACTTCGGACCCTTTAGTGATAGTAGCACAGGAGTTCCTCAATCCATATTTTTGGGGGGAGGGTTCTGAACACGCTGGTCCCATGTTTCGAACTCCTTTTCATTGGGAACTGCAAGATGTCGGGGAGCGGTACAGGGTGGGACCGAAATGTTGAAAATGCCCATATTCTAGAAACAAACAGCGAAATTGGGAAGACGTCTCTGGCCTTCAGATGCTAAGAAATTTAGACAGCCCCTCAGATGGCGTGAACGGTGCGACCCAAGGGAAACAGACATCACCTGATTTTTTCCCAGAACTCTGGACCGGCTTGATGCCCTGATATTAACGGTACATAACGGGGACACCAAGTTCGACAAACCTTCCACTGCAAGCTAAGCTAGAGGCAAGTTATAGCGGTCGAGACCATCGTCCTGAAATAGCCGAAACTCAACGTCTCTTGTGGAGTGCGAGGGTTTCAATGAAGAAGCTGTATGCAGTGCAAGCAAGAATTGTTGGTGCAAGTTTGAATGCTGCGTCTTGACAACTCGGCTACTCAACATGGCATGCTGTCTTTCTCATGGGCGTGCGGAAGCCTTTCAGAATCAACATTAGCATGAGAATTCCTGCCTCAAGACACTGAGCACAAAAACCTGACCCCTTGGTACTCGGGGCCTGCAGACCTTCTTTCGAAGAGGTTGCGGGCGGACTATAAGATGATCATATATGGGAATTCGGCATCTGTTCATTCAGGCTCCCAGCGTACTTCAAGGTCATTTGAACTGGTGAGAAGGGCCAATATGTGAGAAGGCTCCGGTAAGAATCTATGGCGGGGCCTATGGTGCTTCATTATGGTCTCCAGGGTGTAGAGCTTAGTGTTCACATTGGACATCACATAAAGGCACTCACAATCCTCAATCCTGAGCCCTAAACCCTTAACCCTCAAACGCGTGGTCATGGGGAAAGTTTTCCAGCTGACCTCTTCACTCCGAAATCCTCAACATGCATCCTTGTTTATAAGGTAGATCCCCAAGGGGGGCCCCTGAATACTACAGATCCCCTATGCAGGATGCTTCAAAGAGCATTGTAGGGTTAGGGCTTAGGGCCTAAACCCTAAACCCTAAAGCCCAAAGTTTAACGTTCAGGGTATCTACCTGAGTTTGCAGTTGCCACGGCGTTCCCCAACAGAATTTGGTAAAGCCCACGGCAGACGCCATAAGATTCCGAAGAACTAACTCCTATATCCTAACCCTAGGGTTAAGGGCTTAGAGTTTAGGGTTTAGGGTCTAGGCCCAAACGCTAAAGCCTATGCTGCTACCGTACCCCCACCCTCAACCCCAATCCCTCAACCCTCAACCCCAATCTCCAAAAACCAAAGCCTCCGCTACGACGCACTGCCCAATCCCTTGATTCTCAAGCCTGATAGGCAGAAAAACGTTCAATTTCTAACCTGGTCATAACCTACATCCATACATACATATATATATATATGAGGTTTTCCAAAATTAGAAGTATTTTTGGGGGATCGCTTAGTAATTTGGGATCTATATTGGGTCCCCCCCTATGCAGGGAAACTATCATATATATATATATAGATATATACGGTCACTATTCAAGATGGCGTTTCGTAATATGGTAGTTTCCCAAAAGAGGGGGACCCCAATATAGACCCCAAGTATACTATAGTCCTTATTATTGGGACCCCCAAAATGGTACCCCTAATCATGGGAAACCCCACTGTCTAAACTCCTAGTATCCCCCCCCTATAGTAGTCCCCTATATAATGCCCTAAATATTCCCCTTTAAGGAGTTTAGACTATAGCTCATAGACCTCCTTGGCAACCCTGTGTGGGCTTGCACGCCTCGGACACCGATCGAAACTCTGCACTTTGGAGTTTGCAGATGCGGTCCTACTGTATGGCCAGCATTCTTAGGGTTTAGGTTTAGGATTTAGGGTTTGGGGTTTGGGGAATAAGGTTTAGGGTTAGGGTTTGGGGTTTAGGGTTTAGGATTTACCTAGACCCCCCAAGTAACCTAAAGTAGGGTCTATGTAGCCTTTATTTGGGGATACTTAGGGTCTATAGAGGCTACTTGGGGGGTCTAGGTAAGGTTTGGGGTTTAGGGATTAGGGTTTAGGGTTAGGGTTTAGGGATGAAGGTTTAGGGAGAAGGGTTTAGGGTTTAGGATTTACTTAGACCCCCCAAGTACCCTAAAATAGGGCCTACGTAGCTTCTTTGTCTATAGAGGCTACTTGGGGGGTCTAGGTAGGGTTTGGGGTTTAGGGATTAGGGTTTAGGGCTAGGGGTTTAGGGATTAGGGTTTTGGACTTAGGAATTTTCATGTCAAGTGGCGCCTGGCTGAGGACCGCCCCGCGGCCATTCCTGGAGCTGATTGGCAGTCCTCCCCTTTGTTTAGCCCAGAAATTGCAGAGAGCACAGCAAGGTCCTTGGCTGATCGCTGGAATGCTGGACTCAGCCGTATGTGTAGCATTGGCTCGCAGTGCAATGCAAAGTTTGCTCTTAGCTCGTTGTGTAGTTCATTTCCCACGCTGTCGCAGATAGTGGCTGCTCCCGCTGCTCGCTTCAGCCGCCCTGTGCCGCGCACAGGGTTTGAGAGGAGGTTCCCGTGTAATCACTTGGGGCCTTGGACCCCTGAAGAGGTGCAAGCCTGTTTGCCATCTGGCAGCCCTGGTCCCGATGGATGGACAGCTGGCCAAATCTCCAAGCTTTCTTCTGACTCCTTGTGTGCATTGTGCCAACTCCTGGATGAGGCAGATGCTGGGCGGATGCCTTCTTTTTGGAGCGATGCCAGGGTTGTAGGTATCCCCAAACCTGGTTCTTTTGATAGGCGGCCCCTCACGGTTATGAGTACATTCTACCGATGTTGGGCTAAGCGGCTTGTGAAGGGCACGGCTCCTGCAGCCGAATCGTGGTGGCCTCCTGGCCTTTTTGGAGCTCGAAAGGGTAGGTCGGCTGCCATGGCCGCTAACCTCGCTTGCCTCCTCGTTGAAGAGGCCAAATTAGGGATGTCTTCCCCACGGCACGTCCTTGCTTTGGATCAGGCCAAATGTTTTGACCGGTTACTCCTGCCCGCAATAGCTGCACTTGTGAGGGAGGCTGGGCTCCCCGATATCTATCTGTTGCCTCTCCGTCACTATGCAACTCTGCGTAGGATCCTCGTTTTGGATGGTTGCGTAACTCCCTTTGTCATCCATGGTGCCAACGGCTGTGGCATCCCCCAGGGGTGTCCGCTCTCTGCATTTTTCTGCAACCTTGTAGCTGCGGCTTGGGAGCGCCAGGTCAGACGCGTTGGCTCTGAGCTCTCTGTGTTCACCTTCCTTGACGACCGCATTATCATTGCCTCAGACTGTCAGCAGTTTGAAGACGCAATGCTGGTATCCGACCGGTTTGATGAAGCACTCGGCTCTTCCCTGAACATGTCTAAGTGCCGACGTGCTGTAGCGGGGGGTCGCTCCCGCCTGCTTGATCGTGTTGGACCACAACTCCAACGTTTTGAAACTGCGCACGTGTTGCGGTACATGGGCATTGACTTGTGTGTGTTAGGGGCCGAGCTCGCCCTGAAGCTAAAGAGCGTATCAAACAGTTTAGTGCCCGTTGCCGTGAGATCTTGAAGCTTCCTGCCTCCGTGAGGGGCATGTTGACAAGTGACGCTGTGAGTGCCCTTTGGATCCAGGGTGGCAATGTGCTCACTGAGACTGAGATCAGTTCCATGGTTTCTTCTGTGGCGCATGCAATTCGTGGTCCTCGTCCTGAAGGCCGTGTGCGCTTCCGGGCAAGGCTGGCTGAGCTTCTGCTCTACCCTCCCGGCTTGCACAGAGTTCATCCCGCTGCAGTTGCCTTCTTGTACGCCATCAATCTGGCTTGTTCCTTGACTTCTGATCCCAACATACGGGGCTTGTGGCAGCAGATATGGGCTAGGCGAAACGACATTAGGAGTGGCATCGTGCGCCAGCTGCATACTGCATGCTCCTACCTTGAGATAGATTGGGTTGCTCCATTTGAATTTCGATGTGGGGATTGCTGCATCCGCTTTGGTGCTGATGGCTTAAACAGACACTCCTGCCGTGAACTCCTGCGCCTCGCGGCATGGAAGCTCCTTGCCAAGGAACGGCCAAAGGATTTCTCGGGTGCTGAATCAGGTATCCAACGTAGCAATTTTCTTGCACACATGATGCAGATGCCCTGTGGCCCCTCGCTCCTGACGGCCGGTCAGTGGACTCATGGAAGGATGTACCTTGCTAAGCTCACGCCATCAGGTTTGTGCGTGCGCTGTGGCACGGCCGTTGAAACCCTAAAACACCGCCTATGGGAGTGCCCTGTAGATGAGGATGTTCGCCAAAGGCTGTTCTCTCGTGTCCGAGCCGGTATCCCAATGCCGAATTGCCTGTTGAGGTGTGGGCTAGCGCCTGTATCTTCGCCATTGACAGAGGATGAAATTTTGCAAATACAGGAATATTTGCTTACTGTAGCTGGTAGAACTGTTGCGGCCCTTGCTAGTACGAAGCCTGATGCTCATGCGCATGTTAGTTATGACCTTGACGGTCCTGAGAATGTGCAGAGTCACACTCAGCAGCAATTTCCTCGCCTTCGTGGTGGAGCCCTCACGCCTTGTTTACCTTGCCCCCTTAGGTTCCCTTTGCCCTTTCGGGTCCCTGGGGTCTTGTGTTGTTGTAAGTTTCCCCGTAGATCCTTCACCTTTCCTCGTGTGGTTGATGCCAGAATTTGCCCATGTTGCCGCCCACCGCCTTGGCCCTCTGACCAGGCAATGCGGTGAGCTCGTGCTCTCTTGCCAGCATTGAGGCTTACCCTCAATGGCCAATAACGAATTTTCATGTCAACAGTATGGCTGGCATTCTGAATTATGGATTCCCACTTCCCCCCAATAACTACCCCTCCTACGTTCACCCTTGCTTCAGGTTCTGTAAAGGATAAGTAAGGCTTGTTGGGAGCCTTGGGGGAAAGTAGCGGAATCCGGAACTGAAGGGTGCAATCCGCCTCCTGTAGGATGAAAGCATCCTGTCCCCCTAATGTGGGAAAGTCTTATTCTGGTCTACTGAAATGATTGGGGAGTGGGTGGTCTTACGACTAGCAGGGGATCAAAAGCCACTGTTGGGGCTTAGCCTAAAAGATGGGAAGCGCTGTCACAGTGACATTTCTTGTAAGGTCGTCCAGAAAAGGACCTGACTTTGATAACTAACCCCAACTAGACTCCCCAGAGGTAGACCCTAAACCCTAAACCCTTGATTCCATGTCATCTTGGGGGTTGTTTCCATGGCTTCTCTACTATGAAGATGAGGCCGAGCTATACCCCAACGCCTCAAGCTCTATCCTCAATGCCCCACTGCAGGTTACTCGACAGTACCCATCTATTCATGAGAACAGGCTGCCGGCCACCCTTCATCATGAATCATGCACTTTCTGCCGCCTGATATCAAACACCGTGACCACCGAAACATGTGAACATGTCCTCCAACAGTGGTGTCGAGTATTGGGCCGAAGAAATTCTTCTCAGCATGCTAACTTTTGACAACCAAGGGAGACAAGAATCGGGGAGACAGGAGGTCATCAGTGGTGTTTCCCAAATCAGGGGTACCTTTTCGGGGGTCCCTACAACAAGGCTCATCATATCTGTGGGTCTATATTGGGGCCCTCTGTGTATGGAAACTACCAAGTCTGGCTACAGTGTTAGCTGAGGCTCGCAGGCTGTGATTTAGATCAGCCCAGACTCGGTTGGAATGCCGGGCACAGTATTGCAAGGGTCTCCAACGCTAGGGTTGAGAGTTTCTAGGCAAGCATATTACGAAACACTAGTGTCATCTGGAATGATACGAAATACCCTTCTAAGAGAAAGCAAGGCATTATTTGGATGTAACTCAAGTTTTTCCCTACCTAAAAATGTCCAGCATCCAAATAGTATACACTCCCCCAAACTAACATGGAAACCCATATAGTCCCCTTTTAGAAGGACAGTAATCTTTATAGGGCCCTTTTTGGATTTCCATGTTAGTTTTCGGGAGTGTAGTCCCCATGAACCCCACTGCACGCACCTGGAAGGCCTTATAAGTAAAGCAAGAGTCCTATACTGAATGGGACCACCGCCGATCAAGCCCCGAACTTTGACCTATCTAAGGTTCCCCACGAACCCCGTAATAAGGGTTTCGGGTTTAGGGCTTATAAGGGTGATTACCTTTTTTCCCTGATGTTCTGCCCTAACCCCAATTCAAAAAGGGAAAAGGGTACTCCTGGGGCACCTATCTAAACCAAGCATGACTCCTCGAGGGTATGGTAGACTTCCGCAGCACCAGGGTATCCTTCGCAGATCACAGATGCCATCCATGCCAAGGCGCGATTTGGTTGACGTGGTCAAGCAGAAAGAAGCACTGCACTTACATTGCTAGGAGCTTGCTGCGAGCAAGCTTTACGTTAGATGATAGACTTAGCAGCCAGGCTTAGGGTTTCTCGTTTAGGACGCGGTTTAGAGGGCTTGGCATACAACTTCAGTCCACGCCGCCATTCGGCTTCTGGCTGTTGCGCAAATCGATGCCCTGACTTCATGGGTTCCCGTACTAACCACACCCACAGGTTCCCTCTTAATTAAAAACATTTATGGATTATTGGGGCGACTTCAGGTCAATTAAGGGGTATATAACCTAGGGGACTAAGGGTAGCAGGGGAATACACACATAATATGAGGAGTATGCTGCAGACATCCCAGTTAAGACTCGAAGGCGAACCCCTTTTTGAAAAAGGCTTAGGTTCAGGGTTTGGGTGTGGGATTTAGGCCTTAGGGAACCCTAATGTTAGGGCGCAAAGAATTAAAGGGGTCAGGGCGCTGCATGCACTTCAGGGATATAAGAGGCCACCAATCGCGATTCCTCCAATTTGTACATTGCAGCCCCAATAACCCCATCTGAACCCAGTTTCCATTGCATTGTCCATCTTGTTTTCCATTTGGCTCCCTATGATTCTCATCACTCATGCTTCTACGTCTCAAGCATATGCAAACCTATGCACCCCCTTTTACCAAATTCATGTACAATCCCTTCGAGGCCCTTCAAAGTTATTCTTCAGCAGCAAGAACTGTTTCGATTCAAGCTGAGGGAGCCAGCCTTGCAAACCACAAGCTCCAATCCTGGTTCCTGGGTGGAAATCAACGACAACCCTACACCCTACACAATCAACCCCAAACCCGCAACCCTAAACTATGAACTCGAATCCTTAATTCCATTTGCAGCGCCCCTCGAAGGCAGAGGTCAGTCCTGCCGCCAGCGCGACGAGGCCGACGCACACCTCGGACAAGAAAGAAATGTACCATGCCTCCCACCGAAGGCCCTAAAACCCTAAGCCTAAACCCTGAAACCTTAGAGTCTTAGTGGTGCTTCGCAGGGAATGAGGAATGGATCTGTCATTCGATAATCCCCTCTAATATCGGGGTCTAGCGCCCACGGTTGGGGATTTAGAGTTCAGGGGTTGGGTTTAGGTGTAGCTAAGCCACTGACCCATTCTAGAATCCAGGATTTAGGGTTTAGGGTTTAGGGTTTAGGGCCTAGAATCTAGAATTTAGGGTTTAGGGTTTAGGGCTTAGAATCTAGGATTTAGGGTTTAGGGTTTAGGGTTTAGGGCGTAGAATCTAGGATTTAGGGTTTAGGGTTTAGGGCTTAGGGCTTAGAATCTAGGATTTAGGGTTTAGGGGGGCCCCGTATATGGGATAGAAAATGTCGAGAGGAACTCTTGGTTCTGAAAAGTTCCGTCCTATCCGTGACCCCTAAACCACTAAACCCTAAACCACTAAAGCCCTAAACCCTAATCCCCTAATCCCCTAAACCCTAAACTCCTAAACCACTAAACCCTAAACCACTAAACCCTAAACCCAATTATACAGAGGAGCCCTGGGTTCTTAGAAGTTCTGTCCGACTTAGGGGGCCCCTGCAGATCGACCTGAAGAGAGCATCTTAATGCCGCGCCCTCGAACCTGAGAGTCTACAAGCTGGATATATTTTAGGGTTTAGGGTTCCCTAAACCCCTAATCCCTGAAAACCTAAACCTGAAATCCCTAAACCCTAAACCCTCGACCTAAACTCTAAACCTCTAAACTCCCTACATCCGAAACCCCCAACCCCTCGGCATCAGGGTTTGGGGCTGTGGGTGCCATGAGCTTAGTCCCGATTGCTATCAGGGAGCCAAAAAGGCTCCGGGTTGCACTTCTGGAAGGAAGCCCATGCCCTGCCCCAAAAGAAGCCTAGGGTTTAGGACTTAGGGTTTAGGATTTAAATAGGATTTAGGGTTCAGGATTTAGGGTTTGTGGCTTAGGGTTTAGGATTCAAGGTTTAATGTAGGATTTAGGGTGAAGGATCCATGACGTTTGTCCAGCAACTCCCTTTTAATACAAACTGAACCTTGTAGTTTCTCCAAACAGTCCCTGTTCAATCCTTAATGGGGATCCCATGAACCTGCCATACTACTGAGAAATCCTACCCTTAACCCTAAACCCCATAGGATCCCCACGGGGCCCCTGCTTAAAACAAACCATATCAGCCATAGCCGCAACAATCTTTCTTTCCAAGCTTCGACTAGACGGAGGTTTCTCAAGATGGGACACCCCATGGATATATGAGCTATAGTCTAAACTCCTAGTATTCCCCTTAGTAACACTTATAGTAGTCCACTATATAATCCCCTATATAACCCCCTTTAAGGAGTTTAGACTATAGTTCCTATGAGCTACCGTCAACGTCTCCTACGTAAGTTAATGGACATGGGTTCCTATTAGGGTGACTGTACTACAGTACGACAGGGACCCTTATGCCTACCATTAATGGTCCTTAAAAAGCCTAAAACTGACTGTAGCTCATATGAGTATTGTTTTTTTGGTGGTTGAACCTAGTAAGATAATATCCCTTATATAAAATACTATACTCCAAAAGGAGGATATAATCTTACTCTATAATAGGTACCATAGCATCCTCAAATAAAATTCTACTCAATATGAGGATAATGTGAGGGTCATGGAGTCCCTGGTAAGGATTCTAGGCTAATGTTGAGAGGCTCTTAGATTAGGCCAGGCGGCCCAGATCGACAGCAGGATCGTCCACACCTCTCCGCAAGATCTGGGTAGGTGCATTGAGCAACAAAAGCCTTGTGTGTGCAAAGAGAAATATATGGGAGACTACAGGACATTTCCTAAGTATAACCTGGGTTTTCCCTACCTGAAACCCTAAAGGATGAAATAAAAGACGATGTTCACTCTCTAAGCCCAGAGTCGATTTTGTGTTCCATGCTCTTGCCCACATCGTTCTGTATTGTTGGGGCCGTATCCCTAATCCCAAACCCTCAACCCTAGACCCTAAACCCTAAACCCTAAAACCTAGACCCTAAACCCTAAGCCCTAAACCCTAAACCTAGACCCTAAACCTTTAAACTCTGGACCAGAACCCCTAAACCTACCCCAGAGGTAGGTCATTGATTCTTATTGACTGAGGTTGCTTGGTTTGGGTGTTCAGGCTCGGGGGTTTAGGGCTAAGAGTTTAGGGTTTAGGGTTTAGGGTTTAGGGTTTAGGGTTTAGGGTTTCGGGTTTAGGGTTTAGGGTTTAGTAGGGTTTAGGGTTTAGGGCACCCTGGACCACAAACCCTAAACCGAAAAGGGTGAGGTCTGGCTGTCATGGCCCTGAAAAAAAGGGATCGGTCTACAACTTCCGCCCATTTCATGAGCCATAGTCTAGACTTCTTGAAGGGAGTTTAATGGGGGATTATAGGGCACTACTGTAGGGTTTATTAAGGGGGATACTAGGACTTTAGACTATAGCTTACATGACGCTTCGGCCTTAGTGTCTAGGACCAGAAAGACGCAGATGTCGGCCCTGAGGGTGTAGGGTTTAGGGCTTAGGTTTAGGGTTTAGGGTTTAGAGCCCTAAACCCTAGACCATATTTCTGGAATTTGTAAACTGCGAAAGGCCTCCCTTTAAAGGACAATATAGAGTCTTTGCAGGACTGCGTTTGTGGTTCCATGCATTAACATTCTGGAATTTCACCCAAACCCTGGATTGCGGTTAAGGGATTTGAATTAAGTTACCATAATATGGGTATACCGTAAATAATAGGGTTTCCTCTTTGTGGTAGCTTGATTTTAAGTTCCCAAACAGCAACCCGGTATACGAAACATCATCAATCTCACCGGGCCGTAGCAAACTCTAAACCCTAAACCCTGCCTCAACCCCAGGAAGCGTCGCAGCCCAACAGCCCACGCATTAAAAAGAATTCCCTGGTTTGGGTTTTAGGGTGTTTAGGGTTTGAAAGACAACTATCTTCCACAAAAAATGTGGGGAATCGAAACCCCAAAAACGGATCCCAAATTGCTGGGTTATCTAACTCTGAACACTAAACGGTGCACGTCCCAATAACCCTTTTGAAGAGGCCTTGGGGTTTTCGGTTTGATGTTCCTGTCGCATGAATTTGATTCTCCGATATTTCCCCCAAACACTGGACCCTAAACTTTGAATAGCGGTTTCGATGTGATTCTCCATGTTCTTTCGCGTTTGATTCTCCACTATCCCTAGCATACTTCTACAACCCGAATATGATCCTGATCTAACCCCACATAACCCCTATATAACCCCTATTTCTACCCCCTATACACCTCATATGTCTAAACTGTTAGCCCCCTTATACCCCGCAAACCGTGAACGCGAAGCCCTAAGCTTTAACCATAAGCCCTCTATAGAATGCTTACATGATCCTTACAGCCAGGTGCCTTCGAAGCGGCTAGGCGCTCCGGCACAGCCTCCCAATCCGTTTCTTTCACGTTGGAGTTAGGGGCCAGCCAGAAGGTTTAGGTTTAGGTATAAGGCTAGGGTGTAAGGGCTTAGGGGTTTAGGTTTTAGGGCTTAGGGTCTAGTGCCTAGAGTGATTCCAGGTTTTCGCGTACGGGGCTTCGGGCTACTACATTGGCGCAAAACCAAAACCCCAAGCACCAGCAGGGACGTGACCCTAGTAGGTCAAGCCACTAAACCCTAAACCTTAACCCACTTGTCATTCAAAAAGTTGCGGCGTTTGGGCTCAGGGACACGCTTCGGCTCGGCTTGCTACCCTGACTATCTGAGGTCGTGGGCTCAGGGTTACTAGCAAAAGAGGAATCTCCCAAACCACTAGGCCCTAGATCCCTCAGGCATACCCTGCACCCAATCCACACCCGACCCTTGCTGTGGGAAAACTATACTGTATTATTTTGTAGAGGTACAACTCTGAGTAGGAGATCAATGACATCAAGCGTATGTACTACAGGTACTTTTTCAGAACCACAAAAAATGCCGATAGTCTACATTACACTCCCGCGAGTTGGTACAAGTTCCCGATGCAATCCCTACACTACACCCACAGGCAACTCTCTATACTGCAACCCACAAAGCGGGACCTACATATTCAAGAGAGTCTTTATCCTTGAGTCCGTTTTACAAGCCCTCAGGCCACAACCTCTGAACCACAAATGCCTTGCCCCAAAACCTTGCACTGCACCCTAAGCCCACAAACCCTAAACCTCCAAACACGAATCCGTATACTCCCCCTTAAGTACTGGGTATATTCTAATAAGATCCCCAAATACCCCATATTCGATTTAGTTCAGGGGGACTATAACCGTGGGGATCACATGGCGTCAGCCTTCGAGCCCATCGAGGGCCGCTTGTTGACTGCGCACATGCTGAGATTTTTGGTGGGTTTAGGGTTTCGGTTGTTTTTGGTTTAGGGTTTAGGTATGGAGTTTCGGGGTCTTAGCTTCTGTTGACAGGAACTTCGGGTAAATCATTTAGATTTTGGGGTTTAGGGGATTGGTTTGGGGACCAGGGCTTCACGGCTTTAGGTTGGTAGAGGCTTGGTCTTGGATTAGGGTTTCAGGGCTTGGGGTTTAAGGTTTAGGGTTTGGGGTTTAGGGTTTAGGGTTTGGGGTTTAGGGTTTAGGGTTTAGGGTTTCAGGGCTTGGGGTTTAAGGTTTGAAAGGCTGGAAACATGGGCTCGTGGTATTGGCCCTTTGTCCGTTTGACGGCATTTTGCGGGCCAGGAAGGGTTGATAGGAGGTGATTAGTCTGGGGATGTGTGGAAGCCCCTACGTTAGATTCTGCATCAAAAGCAACCGAAATGATTGGAAATGCTGCATGACATATTCTTCAGTAAACGCCTACCAAAAAACGCCCAGGCCAGTAACGCATCAGGCTCCTATCATCAACGCGCAATTCTCCGGAGGACCCATTGATGTGAGGCCATCCGAGTTTGGGGTTTAGGGTTACGGGCCCCCGCCCAGTACCAGGTGGATGATAATGATAACATGAATATGTATATATATATATATATCTATAGACCTTAATATGACCCCTATTCTAAACTGTTACTGGGTCGGGGCAGAACCCAAGGTTCCGGGCTTTAGGCTTCGGGATGCTTCGGACTTTAGGCCCAAGGGCCTGGGTTCTTCATAGCTTTGGATGCGCGACTTAGGCTTTTGAGGTTGTAGGCTTCCGCATTAAGGGCTTAGGCCTCAGGGTTTGGATTTTGGATACGGGTTTTGGACTTCAGCGTTTTGCGTGAGGATCTGATAGCGATTTGGGAGGAAGTTGGCCCTTCAATGACCAAGGACCGCAGAAGGATTGCATATGAAAATTGCGAAATTTCGAGACCTGTCTGAGCATAGGGCTCAGCGTGGCAAAATCACAGGTGATGGTGGGTGACATCAAGGCACGTAATCCGAGCACTAGAACATGAAAGGGACCATATTTAGCGGATTGTTTTGGGGTGGAATTAGGCTCCAAAGACTAGCTACAATTAGGTGGCTTGTCGTATGGGGAAAAGGGACTACATTTCCAATGAGCCAGGAATGATTTTCTTTTAGATTCTTAATAGAGATTCAATGCATTCCTACTTGTAAATAGAGGTCCAGGACCGAAGAAGGATTTTCCTTTTATCTGGCGCCCCTCATTCCTTATTCCAGCCGGGGGGGGGGGTCTCCCCCAAATTACTCAACTGCTCGGATTACGGGGAAAAGTCGATTCCAAAGAAGGAAGAGAGACAGACCGAATGCGAGAGAGAGAGAGAGAGAGATCCTAAATCCTAAACCCCTGCACTCCTAGAAACGCCAAAACCCTAAACCCTAAAATTTTGAGGTCTTTGATTGACGGAGGTAAACCTTAAACCCCCAAGTTATCCCCCCATAATTACCCCCCCAAAATCTGAATCCCATTAAGCCTTACCAAGCCTTACTAACCTTTCCCTAGTCTTCATTACCTCCCTAGTCTTCATTACCTCCACAAACCCTGAGGGGGCACTTTCGGGGGGATGGTATTGAAATCCTTTACAAAGAATCTGCTAATCTTAGCCCCAACTCCTCCTGGAATATGAGCTCCTTGAGGTTTAGGGCTTAGGGTTTCGAGTTTAGTATGGAAATTAAGTGGTTATGGCTGTATGGGGAATACAGTTGAAGCCTGCAAGTTAGAAGCTTCCCGCTCCAGATTCCTGCACATCGAAAATGATCCAAGTGTCGTCTAGCAACTTCAAATTATTTGATGACTTTTGTATGATATGATGCCATTACTTCGAAGGAATAAGGTTTTTAGGGTCAGGCAGGATGTTTAGCATCCACTGTGGGCTGTAAGCTTTAGGGCTTAGAGGTAGGTGAATTAAACATCTCAGTGTTATCTAGAGTAACAGAAGGCAGGAGGATACGAGGACCCACATCTAAGCCATGGTTCCTTTAAGGGGATCATGGGGGATATGTAGAGTTTAAGGTTACCCTAAAACTTATAAACCCTAAAAAGACGTAGCCTATCAACCCTAGACCCCTATGTATAAGTTATGACCTGGTCATAATTTGAACTTTCTCCTACCTCAGGCTTCAAAGTGCCCGAAGCCTCAACCTTAAACCAGGGCGTAGCAACCTACCACTGTATAAATGTCATTCGTCAGCGTTTAGGGCTTAGGGTTTAGGATATTGTCGTATAAACCCTAAACCCTTGTGCTCTCCATATGCTCCACTACCGAAAGCCACTTCCCTACAAACCCCAAGTTTCCACTTAATTTTCCAACTACCTTCCATTTGATTCTGCGTTATTGAAGTGTTACTTACCCTAAACCCTAAACCCTGAATCCTAAACCCTAAACCCTAGATAAGTTGGGTTGGACTTACCCTGAACCTCCAAGTGGGACAGTGCCGGAAATCAGGCCTGGTGATGCCAGGGACCCGAAACCCTAAACCCCTAAACCCCTAAACCCTAAATCAGGCCTGGTGATGCCAGGGAGGTAGAAAGCCTGAGCTTGCAGGTCAAGTCCTTAGGGTTGAGGGTTGGGGGTTTGTTTAGGGTTTTGGGTTTTGGGTTTAGGGGTACCTAAACCCCAAAAAGTATGTAAAATGATAGCCCTAACCCCTAATAATAGCCATAAAGGCAATTATTTTACACACTTTTGGGGTCCAGGTAAGGGTTAGGGTTTAGGGTTGATGTAGAAGGCGAGATGCCATGTTGGTGTTGAAGTTTGCTCGGGGTGCCCTTTACTGAAATTACGCGAGGCATCTGGAAGCGTAAAAACGGTAATTGTTGAGGCCCCTACAGTAGAGCTTTGGTTTCAGGATGCAGCATCTAGGGTTTAGAGATTAGGGTTGGGGGGAAGTCTGGAACCTTGCGCAACCCTGAACCCAAACGCTAAACCCTGGACGCGGTTCAGGGTTTGGGCTTTTGGTGTGATGCTGCGCAGAAGCAGGGCTCGTCCATGCGAGCACATAGTTACAGTTGCACTGCAGTAATGGCCCTGTTCCTGTTGCAGTACCCCGAACCTTGAACCCTAAACTCTTAAACTGCCACCAAGTTCTTTTGTCCAACCTCTGCCATCCAACGTGGCCAAACCTCCCAAACCTATTGCTTGTAAGGCTTTGGTGTTTAGGGTTTTGGGTTTGGGGTTTGGAGTTTTGGATTGAGGGCTTAGGGTCTACGACCTGAACTCAGGTAGGTCCATCTCCGTGGGCACCAGGATCTGGAACATACAGATACAACCTGCCGCCGCTTTACCCCACACCCTAAGCTCTGGCAATTTGCTGGTTGGAAAACCCTCCACGGCCCAGGGAGTTGTGGAAGCCTGAAACCCGTGCACCATGAAGCTCAAAACGTCTAGGGTTGTTTAGGGTTTAGGGTTTAGGGGGCTTAGCTTGTGGTTTCAGAGCTTGGGGTACAGCTGGAGCCTTTAACCTGCACTCTCACCCCTGAAAGCCACAAGCAAAGGATAATATAGACGCCTGAAGCGTACTTAGAAAAGGCAATGAAACTCGAGGTATGACTGGTATGAAACGCGAGTGCACGAACGTTTTAGACGTCCTGAGAATGCCAGATCCTGAACCCTTGACCTCAAATCTGAAACCTGAGACCCTAAACCGAGAGCCCTCTTGCCTAAACTACAAGAAACCCAGACCCCAACCCTAAACCCTGCACCCTCAACCTAAAAAATGCCTAAACCCTAAACAGTCACCAAAACCCTGAACTCGCAACCCTAAACCAACCCTAGACCCTTAACCCCAAACCCTAAACCCTAAACCCTTAAAGTCCTGAACCCTATCGTATAGTCCCAGCATCGATGCTGTCGAATCATCCCGGCGTGTGTCACGTCGAGCCTCGCGTGCCTGAACTCATGGGGTTTAGGATTCAGGGCTTAGGGTTTAGGATTTAGGATTTAAGGTTTAGGGTTCAGGATTTAGGGTTTAGGGGTGAGGGTTTAGGGGCTAGTGGTTTAGGGTTTAGGGCTTACGGCTTACGGCTTAGGATTTGGGGTTGAGGGGTTTGGGTTCAGGGCTTAGGATGTAACGGTTTGGGGCCAAAAAGACAAAAATACTAAAGAACTATATAAACAGAAAAGACATTGGACCATGAAACGGAAACTTTGCTACCATGGGCTTCTTGTATATTGTTACAGAGGAGCTGTTTGAATAATTAGACCGGGGTTGTAGAGCAATTTGATTACTCTACCGTAGTTACATAAGGAGTACGAGCGAATAACATTGAAAAAATCGGCCCTCTACAATAGGGCTTCGGATTTATTGGCCCAAGGCTTAGGGTTTTGCGTTCAAGTAGTTTAGGGTTTTGGGTCAGTTAAGGGCTGCCCCGAGCCCTAAACCCTAAATTCCTAAACCCTGAACCTCAAGCCCCAAACCCTGAACCCGAAACCTTAAACCCTGAACCCTAAACCCTACACCCTAGGAATGGGTTCAAGCTTTTGCCCTTTGTGGGGCCCCTTTGGGGCTTCCTCTTCAGCGGGGCTTTATAGGGTTCCTTGTTAGTTTGGAGCATGTCAAAAGGCGATTGGCGACTTGATAAGGTTACAGCGAACCTTAGGTGCACGGCACAAAGTAGAGAACCTGGGTCACCCAAACTACTAACCCTAAACCCTAAATCCTAAATACTCGTTTCCATTTTATTTTCCATTATCCCAATATAACCCCTATATAACAAAAAACAAAAAAACCTAGGACCCTATAGCCGTTATCCTAGGGTTATATGGGGATTATATAGGGGTTATATAGGGATTATATAGGGGTTATATAGGAAACACATTTGATGATTCGAAAGCTCCGGCCGCTGTTGCTTCCTGACCTTACAGGGGGCTTGTTCGACCACCCCTAAGCGTGTGGGAATGGCTGGGGAGCGCAAGCTTGGGGCTTACCCTAAACCCTAAACCCTAAAGCCTAAAGCCATGTAGGGTTCAATAGTTGGAGGCTCCAGTCTCCTTCTGCTGAACGCCTAAAAAAAAACTTTCACAACCCACCCTGTGCTTTTCAGCCACATACCCTAAGCCCTAGACCCATATAGTCCCCCTTGAGTAGATAGAATATGGGGTATATGGGGATCCTATCATAATATACCCAAAGCCATATTCTATCTACTTAAGGGGGACCATAAGTTTCTGGGCCACCTCATCTCCCCAAAACCTGATGGCAGCATTACAGGCTGAGCACCACACACGTCTGTGGGAGGATCGGTGTGCAGCCCGGAAGGCTCAAACTCTGTAATTAGGGTTCAAGTTTTAAGGTGTAGGATTTGGGGTTTAGGGTTCAGGGTTTAGTTTAGGATTTGGGGTTTAGGGTTTAGGATTTGGGCTTCAGGGTTCAGGGTTCAAGGTTCTTGCAATAAAGAGGGATCAAGCCAAATATTGCAAATGGCGTTTAACCCTAAACCCTAAATCCTAAGTAAGTCCGAGACCCTAAACCCTAAATCCGAAACCCTAGACCCTAAACCCTTATTCCAAGTCTCTAAACCCGTAGACCCTAAACCTTAAATCCTGGTTTCTTGCCTGTAGCTCGGGCAGCGCGTCTGGTGGCAACTGCAACGAGAGTGGAGGATGATTGCTCTTGAACTAGCTTGAGGTTTAGGCTTTTGGTTTAGGGTCTAGGGTTTAAGGTTTAGGGTATATAAATTCCTAGCCCTAACCAGGATCTTACCCCTCCATGATGGAAAAAACATCAAGTGGAAAATGAAATGGAAGATTAAACGGGTTTTTTTGGTTTCTTTAGGTGTTCTGATGAAAGTTCTAGGGTTTGCGTGGTTCAGGGTTGAGGGGTTAAGGGGTTTGGACTTAGGACTTGATGATTAGGGTTTAGGGTTTAGGGTTTAGGGTTTAGGGTTAGAGTTTCGGGTTGGGAGGGCTTGCGGGCTTTGAGGCTTGCATGGTTTGACGGTTCATGTAGACCTCTGATGAATAAACCCCCGGATCTTTTAAGCGCCGCAATATTCGCATCCCTATTATAATCCCCATTAAGGGGAAGGGCTTTATTCATTAGGGGTCTACATTAGGATTGAGGGTTGAGGTACGGGGAACCCAGCCTAGTCTGGCACCTAGGATTCTTCATGTTGGTGTGCCAACTTAGGAGTTAGACCATGCCTAGCTAGCAGGTCCCATGGCTACGCCTGGATATGAGCTTAGTCTACACTCCTAGTATACCCCTTAATAAGCTTTGTAATGGCGATGAAGTACCATTCAGAAGAGCCAAAACTTAAACCCCAAAACCGGGCGGAAAAAAAAAAGTGTGCCAATGGCAAACATGTAGCATGCTTGCAGACGAGACTTCGGATCATCTTGGGGGGTAACGTAGGGTTTAAGGTCTAGGGTTGAGGGTTTAGGGTTTAGGGTTTGGAGGGAAGTGCTCGAAATTATCTAGGACTTCCAAGGATGTACCAACATTAGAAGGTGAACGCAAGAAGAACCCGTTAGAGTGAACGTGATAAAACTCGTATACGAACTACAGTCAATATTTCCTACCCAATGAATGGACATGGGCTCCTAATTAGGGACCTTCTGAGGGACCTCACTGAGCACCAGATGAACGCGTCCACCCCTCTAATTCTCCCCTATATACAATCCCCTATATAACCCCGTTTAAGGAGTCTACACCTTAAACCCCAAACCCTAAACCCTGCATAGGCCCCCTTTAAGGAGTTTAGACTACAGCCCATATCATCAAAGAGTCAGGCGTCCTGAAAGCATCACAAGCACTTCATAAAAAAATGGAACATGAGGACTCCTGCACCCCAAACCTGAAGCTTTTAGGGTTTAGGGTTTAGGATTCAGTGTTTAGGATTCGGGGTTTAGGGTTTAGGGTTCAGGGTTTCGGGCTTAGGGTCAATCATTTAGGGTTTAGGTGGTGTGAGGGAATAATAAGGATGTGCAGGGCCTAAGTAGCAGACCATGTAGGAGACCTGAACCCTGGAACCCTGAAGGTTAAGACACGAGTGAATTCTACAAGCCCTTGACCCCAAAATGCTGATGCTCAAACAAAACACGACCACCCACTATTCACACTACAATCCTGAGCCACGACTCCTTTGCACATCTTTAGGCCGTGCTGAGATCATAAAGCCTAAACCCTAAACCAACCTGCACTTTGGACTTCTCCGTAGATGTCTTGCTTTGCAGCCTGCCGGGTTTTAGGATTTAGGGTTTAGGGCTTAGGTGTCTGTAAGGTTTAGGGCTTAGTGGTGCATAGTGTTGCAATGGAGAATCGACTGGAAAAGGAGATGGACAAAGAGATGGACACTGGGTTTCTATGGGGGCCCTGAACCCTAAACCCTAAACCGGGGGAGTTTAGGCTTTACCTGGACTCTCCATTGTAGCTCCTTTTTTGGGTTTGGTGTGGTTTTGGCCAGGATTCCTGTAAAAACCTCGCAAAAAACATTGGAAGGCTCAGGAAGTTGCAACGGCCAGGATTCTGAACCCCTAGTTAGAAATCGCGGGGCTCAAAGGCAGGATGAAGGTAGGTGGGCTAAAGGATCCTTACTGGGTTTAGAGTTCAGGGTTTAGGGTATGATGCGGGCTGGCTTCCTATACTCCACCTTCCTTAGCTTGCCTTCTGAACGCCAAAAATCTTCAGGCTTCAAAGCGTCCTCTTCATGACTACGCTACACAAGACAACTTCCTACCCACATTCAGTAGGGGCCTAACGAAACAGAGCCAAAATTACTTCTCACCGGAGATTTGTTAATCACTGCCGCAAGTCAACGGGGTGGGTAGATGGTTTAGGGCCTCTAATTTGAGATCATATCTGTTGCTCCAAAACCCATGCCCTCATTGGCAAGACATGGCTGCTTCCAACATAGAATATGGGAGCCTGTATGCTTAGAAATGGTTATCCCCTTTGATCCCTTGTGTTCACGGTCGAGACACCCCAATCACCTTCTTTCTAATCACGAAGGCAACTACATGAAACCAAGTGCAAAGAGAATCTGTAAGAAGGCCAAAGCAATACATTCTATGTATGTATATATATATATAACCCATTATGGTCGCTTCCGTTTTCTTTTTCCAGCATCCATCTATAACCCCTATGTAATCCCTACTTAACCCTTAATAGTTTCCAGGCCCTTTTGCATTATCCTGGGCTTACAGGGTCTGAGGTTGTGTAGGTGTGGTTTTAGGGTTTAGGATTTAGAGATCTAGGATTTAGCGATCTAGGGCTTGGGGTCTGGGCCTTCCGGGTTAGAGCAGTGGTTGAAAGGTTTAGGGTTAAGGGAGGCTGAGCTTTATGCGAAAAAATGGCAAATGCACAACAGCAACACTTTGCAACAAAATACCTGGGGTTGAAAAAATCGCCTCTCAAGGGTTCAGCAGAAAGGGTCAGCGTTTGCGGCTTGGGAGTCAGCATTTGCGGGTGTGGGAGTACTGAGTAGGGCCCCCAAACACGGGACGTCTTGCCTCTGGTCAGGACTGACTTAAACACACGGTTTAGGGTTTCGAGTTTAGGGGTTTCAGGGTTTAGCTTGGGTCCCCCCCAACCCAATGATGGGCCACAACGAATATGGCAGGTCTATGAAGACCCTATTAACTCCATGCTTAGGGGGATTGACCTAAGGTCTAGGGCTAAGGGCAAAGGATCGTTGTCTGCACCTTTCTTGCAACCCTCTGCTGCAGAACCACGGAATGTAAGCAAATTCTCCCTGCAAGGGGCGCATCCACAAGTAGTTCAAAGTAAGACTACAACCTCCCCAAATGAGGTTGTCAGTAATTTCACTTAGTTGGTCCTACAAATAATCCTATGTATGGAAACAATGCAAACCCTAAACCGTAAACTCTGGGAGCAAAGGTCCTCTAACTGGTAGACAGGGCGAATTAGGGTTTAGGGTTCAGGGAAGACCCCATACGCCCAAAAAAGGTTCGACCCTAAACATACAACCCAGAACCAAAGAACCCAGAACCCTAACCCTAAACTTTAAACCCTAACCCTAAACCCTACATCTCTAACCCTCAAGCCCTAACTGCTAAACCCAATGTGGTTTAGGGTTTAGGGCAGCTTTGCGGGGCCCCATTTACACCAAACAAATGTTCATCGTTTTGGCAGGATTACCTAAGGGCTTGTGGTCTTAAAAAAAGCCAAACCCTCTTCAAAGCCACCCTAAACCCTAAACGCCAAACCCCAAATCCTAAACCCTAAATCTTAAACCCTAAGCCCAAAGACCAAAAACCCTAAATCCTGGGTCCTAAACCCCAAACCCCAAATCCTAAGTCCCATACCGTAGACCCTAAACCCAACCTTACGGCGACAGGCGGAGGAACCTGCCGAAGCCACTTGTGCTTTTGCCAAAGTCTCCCAGGCCCCCACCTTGCCATTGTTGGGGTTTAGGATTCAGGACGTAGGATTTAAGGCTTAGGATTTAGGATTCCGGGCTTAGGATTCAGGGCTTAGGTTTTAGGGGCTTAGCATGTAGGGCTTAGGGTTTAGGATTTCGGGGCTTAGGGCTTAGGATTTAGGGCTTGAGATTTAAGATGTAAGCTCCGGTTTCGTTGCCAAGGAAAGGTCCGGGTGGGTAGTTATCAGGTGGCCTCAGAGGAGGCCTATATAGAACTCATATGTAGGGTTTAGGGTTTAGGGTTTAGGGTTTAGGGGTTTAGGGGTTAGGGGTTAGGGTTTAGGGTTTAGGGCTTAGGGTTTAGGGCTTAGGGTTTAGGGTTTAAGGTTTAGGCCCCACTAGCCGTATACGAGCCTTTTATGAGCCTCTGATGCCAACTACTATAGCATACGCACGTTTCTGAAAACACGCACCACTGCTGTTCTGCTACCGGAATAGGTTTTCGCTTTTTCACGTATTGTAAGATATGTGGTTGCAACAATAGAACCCCTTTGCTACCACCACGACCCGAAACCCTAAACCCCTAAACCCTGTAGGGCATGAATGATTAGACCGCCTCTTGAGGGTCGGTTGCACTGGCACTACGATGATGCACGAGAGCTATTGCGAGCATGCTTTTGTTGATTCTTACTACGAGCTTCACGATTATTTCAAGAAGTGGGCAGTACTGCTCATAGCGCAATATTTGATCCGCCTCTGATTGCTATGAGACCCCCGCACTTGCTCTATGCGCCCCCATGCACTTGAATTCAGGGGCCCGGCATACCCAGATAGCGACCACAGGAAGTTCCCATAAGCGGGCCCCAACATACACCCAATAGTGCTTCTTATAGGGACCTCCACAAAGAAAATCCTGATTTTGGGAACCCCAAATCCCACAAAGGACGGTATAATCCCAGATTCCATGTCCTTTTCCAAGTTCGTTTCCATTTGATTCTCCATTATTGGGACTATATATTCTCTATAATACACCCGATAAAATCCACTATATTTAAAAACAACAAAAAAGTACCCTTAAGGTCTGCCTAAACCCTAATCCCTAAAGCCTAAACTACCCCAAGCCCTATAAAAGCCCTATATACCCCACCACAAACCCCTAATTTTACGAAACCCGCATTATGAATCCCCAACCCTAAGCCCTAAAACCCTAAACCCTAAACCTTATTAGCCCTAAACCCTAAGCCCTAACCGTAAACTATTGACCCCTAAACCCTAAACCCTAATCCCTAAACCCTAATCCCCAGGCCCCAGGACGAAGAAAGGCTCCGCCAAGGGACTTCGCTTGTTTTGAGGGGAGCCTCGGCGAATGTCCTGGTGCAAGTCGCGGTTCTATAGGGTTATATAGGGTATATAGGGGTTATATATTGTTGTGTAGGGACTATATAGGGTTATATAAGAATTATTTAGGGATAATGGAAAAGAACATGGAAATAATGTTGTTTATAGGGGTTATAAGTTATATAGGTGTAATATAGGGTTGTATAGGGGTTATATGGAGATAATGGAAAAGAAAATAGAAACTACTATTTGGTGATAGGGCTTAGGGCTTAGGGTTTGGGCATTCATATGGGGCTTAAGCTTTAGGGTTAAGGTTTAGGGCTTAGGGCTTTGGGGTTGGGGTTTAAGGTTTAGGGTTTAGGGTCAAGTGGAGAGGGCTGCAGTTACACGTTCAAGGGTGCAGGGTTTTGCGTAAACCCGGAACCCTCAACCCCAAACTCTAGACCCTTAGGGTATCAGCCTATGGTTTGGGAGAACCTCTAGGAAACCTTGCACCAGATGAATTCCTTCCTACTGATATTAAGCAGCCGCACGACCCCTCATATAAAAAGTCACCAAAAGAGAACTTATACGATGGAGTACATATCTAATTTGACGGGTGGTTCGTTGAGTGCCAGTATGAAGGAACTACACTTTTTAGGTACCCTATATGGTGCAAGCTTCCGTCCTTCTGCAAGCAACTGCATGGGCGTGGGTTTGCAAATGTAGCGTGTAATCCTAGCATCCTTAATCCTGCGGGCTGGATTTGCTTTGTGGATGCAATGGTGTGGGGGCTTTCCGGACCTTGCGAAGCGGCTACTATAATTCTATTGTAGGTGGTGTCTGGTGGAGAGGAATCCCAAGAGATCCATGTTTGCTTCCAGTTGGAACAACGAGAAAGCGGCCATTCAAGAAAAGTAAGCCAGTACAAGAACTGTTGGCTACGCTTGCCCTCAAGCGCGCCTGCATGAATCACACATGGTAAACCGTTGCGGTTTTGGCTCAGCGTTCAGTGCCACTGTTATGCACAAGTCGCTTGGTCCCCATTGTCCTTTAGGGCCACGAGTTGAGAGTTTGGTGGTGTATAGGCTTAGCGGTTAGAGGCTTATGGTTCTGCACGTGGTGTGGGAGCTAGTCCCACTCCAGGAGACGGAGGGAGGGAGAGAGAGAGACAGAGAGAAACAGGAAGAGAAGAAGGAGAAAGAGAAAGAGATAGAGACCTAAACCCTAAACCCTAAAGAGAGTCCGGTTGCATGGGCAGTGCTTGTGCCTATCCCTACTTACCGTGAACCCTAACATTCTGAAACCCGAATCCCCCCACCCTGAACCCGTATCCCTAAACCTGGTTTACGGTTCAGGGTTTAGGATTCCCTAAACCCCAGAATACAGAATCGGAAACCCGAAAGGAAACAAATAATCCTGGGACTGCTTCTTGTCAGGGGAACTTGGGGAGGAACCCATACTAGTAGAAACATGAATTTACACCCCCAACGCAACCTTTTCCTCCCGAAGCTCTAAACCCTAAACCCCCAAACCCTAAAAGCCTAAAACTGTAAAACCCTGAAGTCCTAAAACCCTAAGACCCTAAAACCCGAAAAAAAGGAAACGACAGACCCCTTGCTGACCTCGCGGTCAATGGCCACCTCCCCATCATCTGCAGCGCCATGGGCACAGTGACCTTGTTTATCAGACAAGGATTGAAAGTTTTGGATGTAGAGCTTAAGTTGAGTACTGCCCCCACTCAGTAACAGCGGGGGCAGTACCCAAAGCTTAAGGTTGTAGTTCGAAGGTTTAGCGGCTGGAGGGATCAGAGCTTTGATGATCAGGATTTGGGGGATTCTGCAGACAGGGGTACTGTAGAAGCCTAGAACCCTTAACCCCAAAAGATATAGGGACCCTAAACCCGAAACTCAGTTAGGATCCTTGGGACATATGGATTGCAGGAGGAGTTTGTGCATGTCTCGTCCAAGGGTTTCGCGGCAAATCATGCAATACACTGCCAAATCTCATAGGATCAGGGCCTAGAGTTTAGGAATTAAAGTTCAGGCAGTAGGACTGCAGGCTTAGGGTTTAGGAAATAGAGCTTGAGGTTTAGGAATTAGATTTTAGGCTTTGGGTATTCGGACCGAGGGTTTGCGGGTTGAGGGCTCAGGTCTCAGGAATTAGGACGGGGGGTCTACGGCTTAGGCATTAGGACCTAGGGTTTAGGGCTGGATTTTGGTTTGAGGGTCCAGGGCTCAAGACTTGCCGCCCCCCAAAGTAACATGGAATCTGAAAAGGGGTCCAAAACCCTAAATCCTAGAACTTAAACCCTGAATCCTACATCCTAAATCCTAAACCCTAAATCCTATATCCTAAACCCTAAACCCTAAATCCTAAACCCTAAACTTTACTAAACCTTGTAGCGGACTGTCCTGCTAAAAGGGGGCTACTTGGGGTTCCCTGTTAATTCAAGGGAGGGTTGGTCGGAGGACTTCGAGTGTAGGGTTTTAAATTTAGGGTTTAGGATTTAGGGGCTTGGGTTTAGGGTATAGGATTTAGGGTGTAGGGCTTAGGCTAGAGCTCAGGATGTACGGTATAGGAATTAGGCTTTAGGGTGGAGGGCTTAGGGCTTAGGGTTTCTGGAGGTCACAGGGATCAAGCCCTGCGAGGGCTCATCATCTGTGGTAAGAAAAACCCGAAGGTTCGTGGTTGGATACGAGAGGGACTATAAGGGATATAGGGCGTTAGGATGCAGAAATTAAGATTCAGTGCTCATGGAAAGTGACAGTTCAGCGAAAAAGAACAGGGTTTAGGGTTTAGGGGCTTACTGTAAGTTAGGTGAGTCAACATTAGCTATCCCAAGAATGACCTTGCTCAAAAGTACCGCAGCCATGGAGATTCATGTATGGCTCACGATTTTCTTGAAATCGTACCCTCAGAACCTAAACCCTAAACCCAAGCAGCACAAGCATCAGAACTGCAATTCTGCAGTCTTGGTACATCCAACGAAGCTTCCGAATGCACAGTGCTTGGAATTTTCAACACTTCTTTAATCCCTTCCCCAAATACTATACCTCCCCAACTCCCCTAGTAATGAATCTTGTTCCATACTAAAAACCACTCACTCACAACAAATAAATCCTCCGAATATAATACCATGATATTACGGGGGCTAATCACTATTACGGTGCCGAGGAGTGTTAATAGGGGGAGTAACTAAACACCGGCCTCTCCTCTAGCAGAGGTGGAAAAGGGGATGTGGTTGTCTAGCTTACGGAGCAGGGCTTAGCGCGAAGGGGCATGTCACACTCTTCCCAGTTTGCTGATGTGAGCCATAGACTAAACTCCTAGTATCCACTTGAAAGGCCCTATAATACTCCCATCGCCTAAATAACACCCTTTAAGGATTTTAGACTATAGCTGATGTAATGTCTACTCCCTCGGCTCACATGATGAACCCATGCACCTGTGGATTAATTGGGTCCAGGTTCCTTTCCACGCCTCCACTCTTCATGCCTTCATCAGGATAATACAATTAGGGATTCGAGATAAAAAGATTTGAAAAAATCAAGCCTGCCCCTCCTCTCCCTCAAGCACCAAAACCCTAAACCCTAACTCCCTAAACCCTAAAGTCCCTAAACCCTAAAGTCCCTAAACCCCTGAGATCCGCGCAGGTTAGGAACGGGCCAAACGAAAACGTCTGGGAGTTGGCCTCAACATCGAAGGGTTTAGGGCTTGGGATTTTGCCTTCGCATGTCAGGGCTCAATCCATTTAGGTTCCCCCAAGCCTCAGAGTTAGGACCCTATAACTATAACTATCAAATGACGCAAGAAGGTCCTGATTTTCGGGGGTAGGGTTACCAAAGGCCTCTCTACGTAACTCAAATGTACTATATAGTAGTTTGCGTTTTTCCATTATCCCTGTACAAACCCATATTACCCTAAATAAAACCCTAGACCATAATTGATCTATATATCTCATATTACCCTATATAAAACCCTAAACCATAATAAATGAGGCCAACTTCCAGATGGGTGTGAGTTTCAGAGCAATGGGAGGTATGCCCAAACCCCCTCCGGCGTGAACCAAAGAAAGTGCTTAAATGGGCTGGGTGTGGTTAGCAGCTTTGGCTACAAGGGGTTACATGGGCTAACTTTCTAGCTAAATTCCAGGCCATCTAAGTACCCAGATTGTTCTCCAAACACGCAAGTTCTCCTGAGTTTCCGTGACAAACTAAACTCAGGTCCAAAGACCCCACCTTGATCATAAGATCCTGCTCATGAGGATGCCACGCAACGGCTTTCTAATGCTACTTCCCGGGTCATCCTTAGACACCGAACCCTCAAGTAGAAGTGAAGGAGTTCGGAAGAATTTCGCCTAAAGCGCAGTAGATCAAGACAGCCCTAAACAGAAGACAAAGCCATGCTTGATGCTTGAAGCAGAGAAGTGAATATGGGAGGAATGGATCAAAATGCCTGTCCCAAATATGAAAAATCGTTTCCCCTAAATAGTAGTAAAAAAAAATATTTGTAATAATATTCACAGTTGTAATAAGAGTGATAATAGCAATAGTAACAATACCTTGTTCCTTATAAGCCTGCAGGCATCCTGTTTCTTAGGGGAAACAACCTTCCAGACCTTTGATGCGGCAGTGTTGACCCATCACTGTATGGGCCCAAGTTTTGCTCATGCTATCGAGCCTAATAATGAAGAATCAAATGGAAGATGACATGCGAACTGGCACATATTTAGGGGCTTTTCATGTATCGATTATAGGAAGGGTCTGAATAGTTCCCAACATCACTTTGAAATCTATCTGAGGTGCCCTATGCCCTATAGTCCGGCTCTGCAAGGGGAAATGCTCTAGGCCCCGAGAGCACATGCAGCACTATTTCTCTCAGACTCCCAAGACCACAATCCAGTATTCTGCAAGAAAGCCTATTCAGGGTGAGGGGACTTAGCAAGTAGGTTAACAGTGGGGATAAGCGGGGTTGTCATAATATGCCTTATAGGGCCTTGATCATACTTACTCAGTCCCCGGACCCTCCAAGTAAGCATCAACTCAGTCGCCGAAGACCAGACAAATGGTATGCCTAATCTAAAGGCTCAATCCTACCTAAACCCTAAACCCTAAGCCTAAGCTCAAAACCACAACCTCGAACCCCATACGAGAAACCTTCCACCTTAAACCTCAAAACCTGAATCTGAAACCAAAACCTGAAACGATAAAGCTGAAACCATGAACTTTAAACCTAGATGATAGCTGATCAAAATGATGTTCCGAAAATGCTACTTTGGAAAATGAGTCCCACTGCATTTTGTATTATAGACCTACAGAAACCCTAAATACTTTCCCAAAAGACCTTGAGAGCAACCACCAAGTCGCTGTACAAACCCAAATCCGCAATTCCCTCTGAGCAAGCGGCCGGAGGACGCCAACCTGTGCAACTTCAGCAACATGGGAGTTCGTTAAACTGGGATAATAAAAGGACAGGGCTAGGGTTTCGGCGTGTTGGTCTAAGCAAGCACAAGAATCGAGAAACAGATGGGAAGGAAAATGGAGAATGACACGAAAAGTGCTTCATCCAGCGGGTCTTATAGTAACTGCAATGTAGGGGCCTAAATAGTTGGGGTCAGGTCTTGGAGGTAGATAACTATAGCTACATAACAGTATTACTAACCATTCAGGCGCCGACTTTACCCTTCAGGACCCTAGATGTAAACCTGGTTAGGGTTTGGGGTTCCAGGCTTATGTAAGAGGAGGTTCTTGCCTTCTTTACGAATTGCTGGGGAGTAATCTGTGTTCTTGATGTATAAAAACCCTTGTCTTTAAGAACTTTTGGGGCAAAAATTGTGGTCAACGATAACTTTAAAGGCGGAGGCATTGTTGGGCCGAAAAACCCTAGACTTAAACAAAATCATCCCCAGACCCTTAAAAAATCAATCAAAATTTGAATAACATCGAGTCACTAGCTACTCAACACCTGTTAAATTCATCTCAAACCATTAAAACCGCATGGGATCACAAATATGATGGGCCCTAGGCTATTCATCTAAGGGGGGGAGCCTCCTCTTTCTAATCAAGAGCAAGGATCAAATAGAGGGAGGTCCAGACCTCCGAAAACTCGGGTTTAGGGTTTAGGGATGCACCGTCCGGATGAGCAAGAACCTCTATAGTCCCCCTCAAGTAGATAGAATATGGGGTATAGGGGGATCTTATTGTAATATACCCGAAGCCATATTCTATCTACTTAAGGAAGAATAGAGTATGAAGACCGCAAACAAGAGACCTGGAGATTCTCGAATGTCCCGCGTGGCTGGGAGTTCACGCGGGCCATTGCCGCTGCCTAGAATTTACCTAGAATTTGAGGCCTCACCGTCAAGTCAAGGGCTTGTGGCTCCTAAGCCCAGGACCTTGACTTCTGTCCCTACCCAACAATGGTTCTATCATAGGAGGACCCCCCACCCTGTAAAAGTGACTATAAGGGATACTAGTAACTATATTGGGGGTCCTCCTATATTCCTATTATACCACTATTACAGGGTGGGGGTCCACCTAAGTTCTATCATAGGGGTAGCATTAAGGGCTCAATGTTTTCATATCATACCCATTCTTCAACTGTTCCTGCGGGGGGGCATGGGGGCACTATCCAACCTAAACCCTCTACCCGGGCTTGGAAATTGGGGTGTAGGGCTTGCAACTCATCACGTCTTGGGTTTGATAAGTCCGCAGAGTCCGCAGTGTGGCAGGAGCACAGCAGCTTCAAGCTAGAAATCTGTTGGGGCCCTAAACCCTAAACCCTAAACCGCTCCATTAATGGAGGAAACCTTGAGCCCCATAGTATCCCAAAGAAATTCCACAGTATGATTGAATTTAATGTGTTCCTAAGAGGTTTCAGGATGCCCTTCAAACAGGGCCAGGGTTTAGGGTTTTGGGGTTTTAGGGTTTAGGGTTTAGGGTTTTATCAAAAAATTTACGGTTTAGGGTTTTGGATCAAAGGTATGAGCATACGGGGGGCTTCAAAAAGTTGAAAAAGCCCTTTTGGGAAATATGGCGTATTTGGGTCTATGTTGAGGTCCCCTTATCTCGACCCCATGCACGCCTCAGACACACAAGCGACCCAGACGAGCGACCCTAAGTACCGGCTTTAAAGTTCTAACACTACTGAAGCACAGAGCCGAAGACGGAAAAAGCCGACAAACCCCTCCAATCGCTACCTAATCCTCGCCCAGGAGATAAAGTAGTTTCCCAAATAGGGGGGGGTCCCAATATAGACCCCAAAATACGATCATCTTTATTATGGGGACCCCCAAAAAAGTATCCCTAATGTTGGGAAAACCCTAAACCCCATAGAACCCTATATATCCCTACGTGTTCCCTATAAACCCCTTTAAGGGTACCCCTGATTTTGGGGAGACCCCATGAAGTATCTCCATTTTCTCGATCAAAACCCGCAGCCTGAAGCTCTAAACTTCCGAAATCTGAACCTCACATACCTAAGGGGTTTAGGGTTTACTAAACCCTAAACCCTAAACCCTTTAGGGTTTAGGGTTTAGGGATCCCGTGAGCTCAGTCTAAAAACCCAGAACCTGAAGCCTAATCATCTGCTTAGCCCCCCCAGTGTTCAACAAGAACCCCTGACCTCTTAGAGTTTGGTTCCCCAACCCCAAAAATTCGGACCCAACAGTTATCATATGACTGAGTCGGGTCTTAATCTGGGTGAATTAAGGTAACCACCATCATCCCTAAACCCTAAACCCTAAACCCTAAACCCTATTATTAACCCGGGGAGGCGCCTCGTCTTCCGTTGGAGGTTGAAGACATGCTGACGCGACAGGCCGGCAGCAGGCGGGCTACTTTAGAGGCCTACTTTGTTATGTGGTCCCTTTGAATGTGCTGTAGGGATATATAGGGTTCCAGAGTCTAGGCTTAAGATGTGAATTGAAATAGCTGTTCTAGGTTTCTTGTGCTGAGGTGGTCATTCTTATCCTAGTTTTCTGAATGAAGAAGCGAATCTTAACCTCTCAGTGACAATGCTAGTCTTAACCAATGCTCTGACGAAATGCAGCCGTTCTTGCCCTAGCTGTCTTACACTATCATTTGCTGACGCTGCTATCTTCATTTGTCTCCGTAACGAGTGTGTGGATAAAGCTTCTGCTGGTTTCTGTCCCCTGTCTCGCAAATGAAAAGTTTCATTGGCAAGACAACGACTGCTGGAACATCCCATATAACATTCTATATCTAAACCTCACTAGATTTTACATATAATCCCTATGTAACCCTATAAAACCCTACAGTCCCCCATATGATCCCTACATAACCTCCCCCTGTAGTGGGGAGCTGTAGTAGAACGCTAAACTGCATGAAGTATCAACTCTCCACATCCGTCTCCTGATATGAGGTCTGACACAGCCAGCAACAAAAGGTGGTTCAAGGCACTGATGCTGATGTTGCCGTTGGGGGTTAGCACCCTCAACCCAAAACCCTGAAATCCTAAAACCCAAAACCCTACGCCAGTCTGTAAAAAGAGATCGACCAGCTTCAGTGAAGAATCACCTTCGCTTGTGGTTTCTGCATAACAGAAACCAGCTTGCGTACTTGTTCCTGATGGAACATTATTTAGAACTACTTCATGTTCTTTGAATTTTGAAACTGGTCCGCGCTGCGTACAAGCACCTCCCATATTTGATGAATGCATGCATTGAGATATTTTTTGCACCTTGGGGCCCCCATGCTCTTGGAATTACACGATTTTTGGTTTAGGACCTGAGGTGGTGTTTCAACTTTCCTTCTCTCAACATGCGGCTTCTCGGCTTCTCTTACATACATCCAAAACACTGCATACACGGAACCCTTTGCAAGGGCGTCAACCCTATGCAAACCCTGTTAGAACCCTGCATCTCATCAGAACCCAAAACCCTTTACCCTACTAACAACCATTCCCTTAGAGACCTAGATTCTCGAAACCCGAAACCCAGAGCCCTTCTGCAAACAAATTCTAAAACCCAACGTTCAGGGTTCAGGGTAGCCCTAATCACTCTTACTACGAATCCTTAAGCCCTCAAACCCCGAGCCCTATAGACTCTAAACTCCAAACCCAGAACACCAAACCCTGAACCCTAAATCTGATCCCTACTCGACGGCCCATGGGACTTAGTAATTACTTATAACCGGGATTATAACCCTACTTATGATTGGGGTACCCCCCGTAAGCCCATTCAGGAGGATTATAAGTAGGGTTATAAGCCCAGTTACAAGCGGTTACTTAGTCGCATGGGCCTCCAAGTAAATCTAAACCATAAACCCTGAAAGCATGTGCCCCCCTTTGCAAAGCTTCTTTCTCACGCCCTCGCGCCCGCGCCGGGTTTATCCGCCACCTGGCAAGGGTGTAGAGGTCTAGGGCTTCTGGACCTCAGAAGTAAGTAAAATAAGTGTCCAACAAGCCCGAAAAATCAATCATTGCGCGGTTAGTCCTCAAGCATAATGCTGTGAAATAAGACGTGGAAGTCTGGCCCCTACAGTCCTCGACCCTGTACCCCTAAAGCCAGAAGCCTAGCCCCGTAATCCTTACATTTTTAATTCCCCCTAGTCCAAAGCTGCAAGCCGCACAATCCCAAACGTTGCACTTCCTAACTCCCCAAATCCTAAAGCCCTAAATCCCTAGATCCTAACCTGAACCCCTAAACCTTTAAACCCCGAGCCCCAAACCCTTGAACCCTTGAAGCCTTCAAAACCTGAACCCCAGTCCTTAATAGACTAGAAACGATGAATCCTCAAGCCCTAAGCCCTAAGCCCCAAACCTCCTCAAACTCTATACCTTCTGAAGCAACTCAACCCTAAATCCTAGATCAACAAATCCTACACCTCGCAAACCTTCAAACCCCAAATCTTAATGTGGACCCCCAAAGTATGTACCATACTGGCAGATTAACTCGAACCACTTCTTATTCCAGCTCAGCCCTTGAAGACGACTCTTCTTGGATTCCCTGTTAGCTATAATATTAGTTGTGGGGAGGGTATGAAAACCCTAAACCCTAACTAAACCCTAAACCCTATACTACTTTGGATCCCCCTGCAATTGTGGCCAAACAGCCTCCACTGCAGCCGGAGGTTGTGCGTCGGCGTAGCCCCCAGTCGGCGGCTTCTGGCAGCAAGAACAGCTGACGGTATCATGGGTTAAGTGTTTAGGGTTTAGGCTATGGTGTCTGCATCCGAAGCACTGAGGCTTTAGGGTTTAGGGATATTACCCCCAATGATGGAGAATCAAAGGGAAAAAAGGGGTGGGTGGGTGGGTGGATTTGGAGCTTGGTGTTATATGGGGGTTAAAAATACGAACAAGGATTGTGGTTAACCAACTTGATGTGATGTCCATTTGGGGTACCCTCTACCGACAATATACGAGGAAGTTAGAACCATAATATCGGTCATTCTGTAGGCCCCTGCATTACATCAGTTTAGGGTCTGGGGTCTGGGCTTCCGGTACAGTTTTTGGGGCTCGGGGCTTTGAGTGTAGGATTTTGGGATGAGGGTTTGGGTCTTGCTGTGTACAGCCATTGCCCGACTTCTAGGATCAGGACCGAAGCTGAGGAACCTACAAACCCGGCGACCCCAGGATATTTCGGAACGCCTGTGACCACTAAGAGGCCCTGGAGGTTTCTGGGAAGGGCCCGCACATCCGCATCTGTTTGACATCTTCTGCTCCTCCTTGTCCTTGTGCCCCCCACAGGCCGTTTCACGGCCCGGCAGCCATGAGGTTCCGTATCGCTGCTGGATACGGCCTCCTTTGTCACCTTCAGGCATATAGCCGTTGCTTCAGTCGTAGTGGTTGTCACCGTAACAAGCGCCAGCGGGTAAGCACCCCTGGGTTGTAGGTGAGTTGTGGCATTGCTGAATCTTCCGAGATCACACGCGAGAGCCAAGAAAATGAAGTTATTTTGAGTTGACCTCCCACCATCGTTGGGCAGTCCATTCGGAGGTTCAGCGTTGCGGGGTCTAGGTCTCAGGGGCTGCTTAGGGGCCTGGGCTGGGGTGTACGTGCTGGTTTAGCAGTTGGGTTTAGGGTTTAGGGATGTAAGCCTTAGGGGCTATTGGCTGGTGTAGAGGTTTCGGTGTTGGTTTAGGGGTTCCTTGTTTAGGGGTTGGGTTTTATGGGTTTAGGGTAGGAGCAGTCAGATGGAGTAGCAGTTATCATTGACCCCAGGAAGAACAAACAAAATCATACAGACACTTCGCACCGCACTAGCGATAAATCCTGTAGCACAGGTGGGCTTAAGTGAAAACAACCATTCTGCTTGTAGCCTGCTGTAGTCATATGTGACCTTGACCGTTCTAAGCAGTTTCGGAGACATGTTCGTATGGCTCAACACACGGTACGAATCTAGGTCTCCTTCATGAGTACCTTACCGGTGAAAACTCTACAAAAATTTCACAGCAAGCCTGAAGCGCAAACTCGAGGTCCAACATCTCTTGGACCCAAAACAAAAAGCCCGAGAACCACAATCACCAAAAATCCAAACCCTAAGCTCAACCAGTCCTTTACGGTAAGCCTGCACGCTCAACAGTACAATCAATGTGCCCTGTAGCTCTGCATGCCCTGGGCACATAATGACCTAATCTTGCTGGTTGTTGGTGGGGGATGATGGGATGGGAAGCTACCATTTAGGGCCTGGGGCTTAGGGTTTGGGGACGTGGAAACTACTACACACGCCTTTGGGGGATTATATAGGGGCTACTACAGTGATCCATACCTCAATTGCCTGCTAAGCACCAGTATATAAATCATTTCACCCACGACAAAGCTCTGGGTTTGGGGTGGGTTTAGGGTTTAAGGTTTCAGGTTTGAAGGTTTAAGGCTTCAGGTTTGAAAGCTTAAGTTTAGGGTTAAGGGTCCAGGATTAAGGGTTTAGATTTAGGGTCCAGGCTTAGGGTTCAAAGTGTCGAGCTTCAAACTCGACACTTTGAAGCCTAAGCCCCAAACCCTCTGCAACACAGGACTTGGCACGTTTTGCACATAAGCGGGCCCTAATACAAACCTCAAACCCTTGCTGAAGGGACCCCAAAGAACGGTACCCCAAACTGTCCAAAACCCGTCATCCCTAGATATCTCTATATATCCCTATATATCCCCTATATACCCCCATATAACCCCTTTAAATCCAACCCTAAACCCTAATCCGTCTAAAGCGACCACTAAAGCCTCTTCCTTCCCTCCGGGCGGGGCGATCTTTCCCTCCGGCGAGGCGCCAGTCGAAGATTCCTGGTGGTAATAAACAAAGGGGATCATTCTCTCTTTATATATCTATGTATATATGAGCGATCATCAAACTCCTTAAAGCGGAGTTCTATAGGGGATTGTACAAGGGACTACTGTAGGGCTCCTTGAGGGGGATACTCATGTGGTGCCCCCCGCCCATGCACTTACTTTTTCTTCTGCCTTGCTTCTCATGTCCTGGGGGGTCTCCCCTGCTGATTGGCTACAGAGATGAAAACATCTATCGAATTTCGTTTCTTAAACTATCTCTCGAAAACAAGGAAACCATTGCTTTGCTTGTTTTTTGCAGTGGTTTTGAGCTCCTGACCATGAACATCTTTGACAATGATTTTGCACAAAAATGTGTTTTAGCAACACTTTTCACGACATGTATGTATCTGCATAAAAGGGGCTACAATACCCGCAGGTCCCTGGTTCCTAATTCGACAAATCCCCACGTGGCTGTGTCCAAAAATAGGTTCCTCCAACCCTTCTGGTCAAAACCCTATACGAATCCCATGATGGCGTACTCATTTTGGGGGCTGGGGAAACTACAATCACTGCAATCCTATCTAAATCAGCGTTTACATCTTACACTTTCTTTTCATGTGATTCTCCATCCAATATCCACCTCTAAACCCGTAGACCTTAAATCCCTAAATCCTTAAACCTCGTAAACCCGAAAGCCTAAACCCTGAACCCTGAACCCTGAACGCTAAACCTTAGACCCTTCCGGGGACAGGGCCGCTTTCGACTTTGCGACGATATCGTCGAACTGGCCACGTGTGGTTTCAAGGCTAAAATTTTTGGACTTAAGGCTTAGGGTATAGGATTTGAAGCTTAAGTTTGGGGATGTAAAGATGTAAGGTTTGAGGGTTAAGGTTTGAGGCTGACGGCTCAACAGCTCACAGCTTACGTTTTAAAGTTTGGGGTTTTGCGACCATGGCTTGCGGTGTAATGGCCTCGGACCGCAGGCTCAAGCGAGAAGATTGATAACTGCAACTAGTGTCCCCCTTTCCGAGCCCCTAAGGTAATAAGGATCCGAATATTAAGGCCCTTACAAAAGGGTGGTATATTAATCACAGGTCTACATTAATGCGAGATAAACCTTATGAACTGCATGCCCCTGAAAACACAACTTGTTCTGGGAAACCCGAGTAGTCGTCCCGCGAGTTGAAGGAATGGAAAAACAATGGAAACTACTGGATAAGGAGGGGTTGAAGGCTTAGGGGTTTAGAGTTTACGGTTTAGGGTTTAGGGGTTAGGATGTGTCCCCTTTAGGGTCTAGGGTGGGGAATGAAAGAGTGGAAACGAAATCAAAGTGGCTGCAAACCTTGATGGGAAACCGATTTCAATTGAGAGGCCGCTGACCCCCAGATGCGTGAGGAATTGATATTTGCAGTGAATCATGCAGCGGCTGTTGCCGCGGTTAATGGCATGCCTGCGCGCACGCGCAGAATCTGCTTCACGTTGTTTTTGCATCCTCATCCTGGGGCCATGCCGCTGGGTCAGGTGCTCTTACTCCATCAGCTCAGCTTGCAATGGGATGGCATGGAAATGCTCTCCTTCGTGCCGCTTTTGATGTCCGCCTGAATTCAACGTCTGCACAATGAGACCACTTTCAAGCGGGGTGAGGCTTTGTATCAAGTGGCCGCCAAGCTTCAACACAAGTCAGCCCATGCTTACCAAGGTCTGCACACTACAGTCAACTAGAACCCACAAGTAGACACAAGCAAAACGAGCTACACAATCTGCATTGTGCACTGTACAAGGAGTCACCCGGCTTCACCCTAAACCCTAAGCCCTGAACTCTACCCACCAAGGTTGCTGGTGCCTATGATGCTGCTGCTGGTGCTGCTGCTGCTGGTTGGCTGCAATGCCTAGCCTAGAGAGGTCACACCGGAAATAAAGGTTGTTATGGAGAACATGACAGTGCTTACAAATTATTTTGCTTAGTCATGCTTCATGGTGCTTGGGGGAGACAAGCAACAGGTTATGTGAGAATCTTGTATTCGGTGTACTGTGTCCTGCACCGTGCATTAAACAGCCCGTAGAAGCTGCTTTACGCAAAGGGTGAAGACCATTCTGGCTGCTCAACTGCAGATTCCATAAGGTCGACGGCCCGCGGGCTGCCCACTTCACAGGAGCGCCAACAGTCGCCCTCCTTGACTGTTTGGAATTGATGCCGCTCCCTAAACCCTAAACCCTAAATCCTAAGTCCTAAACCCTAAACCCTAGACCCTAAACCCTAAACCCTAAATTCTCGGTCTTCGGTCCGTGACGCGAGGCTGGAGCCATGACATGGGCATGATGCCACGAGAGGGTACTTGGAGGCCCATGGGACTTAGTTTAGGGCTTAGGGTTTTTTTGGGGGGTAATATTGGGATAATGGAAAAGAAAATGGGCACTTTGGGATTATAGGGATTATGTAGGGGTTTCTTGGAGGCCCATGGGACTTAGTAACTACTTATAACTGGGCTTATAACCCTACTTATAATCCTCCTAAATGGGCTTATAGGTTACCCCAATTATAAGTAGGCCTATAATCCCAGTTATAAGTAATTGCTAAGTCCCATGGGCCTCCAAGTAGGGGGCGAATTGCAAAACACGTTTTGATGACTTGACACAGCTGCTACCCATAATGATAGCCTACATACCGTCTACTTTGCAGCTAAAGGCTAACATGTTGTATTTTAGATAGGTGTAGGTGAACCCTAATTTCATCCCACATCTCTGAAGCCCCAACTTTGCGCTTGTTTAGGGTTTAGCGCCTAAATGCTGGGCATGGGAAACATGGAGACTGCAATAGGGTCTTGGGCTTAGTTTAGGTTAGGGAATGATGAGATGTAAACGAAGTTGGAAACTACATACTACTGGGAGGCTTTTGAGCTATAGTCTAAACTCCTAGTATGCCTCTCAATGACCCCCGTACTATTCCCACATATAATCCACTATACAGCCCCCCTTAAGGAGTTTCGACTATAGCTCAGACAGGGGCTACTATAGGGATGCATTGCTACCTGCCCTACTCACAACCAGCAACCTTCAAACCTTAAAGCCTAGATAGTAGCTTCCATGTTGTTTTTCATTCCTGCCTGGAACCTGTAGTAGCCAGAAAGCCTAAATGGTAGTTAGTAGCTTCCATGTTCTTCCCTAAACCCTAAACCCTTTTCCACCCCTCCGCTCACCCTAAACACTAAAACCCTAAAACCCCTTAACCCGAAAACCCTGAAACCCGAAAACACTGCAGCCAAGGCTGAAGAGGGCCAGCCTCTGGAAACGCCTTCCGGAAATCGGCCTGTTCCTGCCAGGGTTTGCCTACTTGAGTTCAGGGGCTTAGGATGTAGGGCTTCGGGCCTAGGACTTCTAGGATTTGTGTACTTGAGTTCAGGGGTTTAGGGTTTAGGGCTTAGGACTTAGGGCTTGGGGTTTTTGGGATTAGGGCTTCGGGCTTCACGTTTAAGATGTAAAGTTGCTGAAGCCCCCGTAGGCTTCCATGATGCGGACCCTGCTAGCTTTGGGGACTCCTGGGGTTTGGGGTTTAGGGTTTAGGGTTGAGGGTTTAGGGTTGGGGGCTCCTGGGCCTCAGGATTGAAGCAACATCCCCTTGCTCAAGACACTTCTGGCTGGGTATAGATTGGCTGGGCTTTTTCATAAGGCTTTCCTCTGCCGAAATCCCTAAGCAACCTACCCTATACCCTACACCCTAAACCCCAAGCCGTGTACATCACAGCTGGGTGCAATTAATAAGACAATGCAAATTGCTGCTTTACCCAGACCCAGGGGCTTAAGCCCTACACCACAAACCCTGAGCCTTAAGCTTATCTTTGGGTATAGTCCCCCTTAAGGAGATAGAATATGATCTTGGGTATATTACAATAAGATCCCCATAGACCCCATATTCTATCTACTTAAGAGGGACTATAGCTGGGAATGAAGGAATTGAAGGAATTGAAAAGAAATGGAAACTACTATAATGGGTTATAGGTTTTAGATTTTAGGGTTCAGGGTTTAGAAGGAATGGAAAAGAAAATAGAAACTACTGTAACGGGTTAATTTAAGGACTACTATAAGGACGCATTCCTTCATTCCTCGCTGACCAAAGGTAAGTAAGTCCTGTTCTCTACGCCTTGAGCTTGGAACTTTGAGACCCTAAGCCATAGGCCCTAGACATTTGGGGGCTTCCCACAAATTATGGGTGCCCTTTGGGTTCCCGGGACCCCTATAATAAGGACTATAGTTTATTGGGGTCTATATTGGGGTCCCCCTATTTAAGGAAACTACCATTTGATAGCCACTGTCAAGGAAGGTCACCCGTTTGTATGGGGGAAGGGTTAGATAAGATTCCTAAACAGATGGTTAGGGTTTAGGGTTTAGGGTGAGCCTTGCGAAAGTTAGGGTTTACAGGGCTCCGCTTTCGGGCTTCAGGATTTCTGGCAAGCATGTTCGTGACTCTTTGATATCCTAGGGATTTCCTTTCTCTGTGGGCAGAAGAGGAGATCATAGAAGTCAATGGAAATGTATTGAAGAACTCTAGCTCCAAGGGTTTAACGGGATCGGAAGGATGGCAGGGCTTGTGGGTAAGTTGGGTAAGTCTCAACAACCCTAAACCCCAAACCGCTCAAGAAGGGTGGCCTTAGTTTAGGGACCCTAGGGCCGATTAGAACTTTCGAGCTGGGTTAAACATAATCAAAGAGCACTCTAAAAGGAGCCCTAGTAGGGTAAGGGCTCTTTGATTCTTGGGCTTATGTATTCCAATGACGGTCATAAAATCCTAACCGGCCCTAGGGATATGTGGCGCATGTCAGGAGATCATCGGGCATCTCCTTCAGGATACTATAGGGTTCAGTTGTAGAACCAAGCTCCGAAACCAAAAACAATCATAAAACCTTTGTAAGCCCTCCAAACCTAAACCTTGAACAACAACTCCCAACCCCTAAACCCAAAACCCTGTATCAGACACCCACATACGAAACCCTGAAGCTCAAACAACGATGGCTATGGACCAGCCATACACTAAACCCTAAACCTAGAAAACTGCAACCTGAAACCCCAAAAACATCCTTCAACCTTAAACCTGAAGCCTAGACCTAAACCCTTGGGGTTTAGGGTTTGGGGCTTGAGTTTAAGGTTGATGCCCCTCTGCTGCCCTAGGACAATCGCACACTGAGAAAAAAAAAACTTGGAAAATCCCACGTCGCCTTGTTCCAGGCAATGGACTTGCTGGCAAAATCCGTCCTTTTGTCTTAGGGCTTAGGGAAGGCGACCAGCACAATGGTAGAAGGCTGAAATAATCGGCATTTTTTGCCCCTACAACCCTTACATAATCATACATAATAGATTGTACCACAGACGTCTACTCAAAATATTTTGGCCCATGCATTAGTGCTTCGGACTTTATGATGATATCCGCCGACCTTGGGGGGCGTGTTGGATGGTTGCCGAAGGCGGAGAGGGTGAAAACCCTCTTCCTTTCTCCCTTACAGCCCCAAAACGCGGGGGGGGTAGGGGGGGGGGGGG
>CAJNIZ010019114.1:0-36108 GCA_905231905.1 Symbiodinium pilosum
TATCTAAGGGTGAAAGTAAAGATTGGCCGCGTCAGCTTTTACGGTGTGCGCGATAGCTTGCGACAGAGATCGCGTCAGTAAACTGAAGAGATGCGTCCGCGTCAGCTATTCCTGGGGCCGCGTCAGCCTGCGACAGACGCGGGCGATAGTGCAACATCATTTTAACCAAAGGTTCAAAGGGTTCAGGCCACCGCTCACATGTGTATACGCATGTAGAAAGAAACAGTGCACATTGTGGGGTACATTGACACATGCATTTCTACAGGAATGCCTCAGAAACATGTGGATGTGGAGCCTTGGGGCCTGTAGGGCCATCCAGCGATTTGAGACCTATGCATCGGAAGGAGCCTAAACTTGCAGAGCCCAGCCCCCCTGAAGCTTGACCATATCATGTTCCATCTTGGTTGGCTACTGTCATTTGTAGTTGTCAGAGATGGTCACGTGTATTATGGACTTCCACTTCCGGCTGTTTGCTAAAGCATGTTGTCATGAAAGATGCTGAGAGGCATGCCCTTCAAGGTTTGCGCAGGTGGGTTCTGCAGATTCATGAAACATGAAAAAGAGCTCCCCTATGGCCCTATGATCCAAGTGGTTATGAGGGGCTTTGCAAAACAAAGCTGGGTGTCGCCATTGAGTTCCTGCCTTTTCTGGCTTGAAGGCCTTTGTACCTCTGAATTAGAGCTGGAAATGCTCTGCCTCATGGGCTTGATGTTCCGAAGGTGTCACTTAGAGATGACGGCATTCCACTGTTGTTGAGGCCAGGGTTTCCGAGCTGCTGTAGGCTCAGGCCGCAGTCCTTCTACGGCGCTCAGGTTGAAAAGGGCCCGCAATGCTACGTGCTTTGCTGCGGCTCCAGCATGCTCTCATTGTTCTACATTCCTTTTCTCAGTAATCTCAGTCTTCGTCCCTCTACGTCTGCTACCACCCTGAGCCACCTTCAACCGAAACAACAACTTTTTGCCCAAGGGAGTCTGCAAGTGTTAGCAGCAAGCCTAAAGGATGGCCAGACAAGTGAACATGGAGCTGTGAGCGCTGTAGAGTGTATTGGGGCTATATAAGAACAACGGAGAAGAACATGGAAACTACCAGAGTATATTTGGGGATTACATATTGGAGGTTATGTAAGGATAATGGAAAGAACATGGAAACTACTATTTATGGTAGATATTCGACACTTTCACGATGTGACGTTTGGCTCGCCCGTCGGCTCTTGCTGGCACAGCCCCAACCGCTTCAAGCAAGCAGGCATGAAGCGCAGCTAAGCGCGCATGCAGCAGGGAGGCACAACACTTCCAATCCAAGACCCAGAAGCCATGGTATTTGGGAGAGACCGTTTTGGCTGGGCATACCAATACCAGGGTCCCCCAAGTGTGGAGTACCTTGTAGCATTCATAGCCTAATTTTTTAGCAGCCCCCATCTAGACCTGCTTTCGAATCATGGGCTCTGCTCTGCGAGGCCGCTGAGGCGGACCCTCTTGATGTAGACAGACGTTTTGGAGAAGATGTTGAAGTCTCGTTCACCTTCCTGTGTAGTCCATGTGGGCCCACAACACTGCTCTTGAAAGCTCGTCGCAAGTGATGGCAAGAGGCTGAAGTGAGGGGCATGTGATTCACCTTGAAGACTGTAGACATGCTGATCTCATGTAGCGTTCGCTCGTAGCAGCTTTGCCAGATCTCGGTCCTCCGAGCAGCTTGTAGCCTTGCTTGCCTGTTGCCGTGAGCCACATGGTGGACTATAGCAAGTTTGACAAGCTGACCGTGGACTCTTCCGATTCAGAGGATGCGGCAATGTCCACCTTCAAGGATAAGGCATTGGCATCCCAATCGACACGCCCCCCTTCAGCGCATCAGTGGGAGGGCTTTCCATATCCCATCAAGGGTAGCCATGGTGTTGTTCCATTTGACGTGCGCAACGAGGTCTGCAGGCGCTTTGGCCACTTGCACGGGGATGTGGTGATCACGGGGCTTGGGATTATCTCCACTGTCATTGGCGTGTATGATGGCATGTTGTGGTTCCACATGGAGGGATCTGATGGAGCTGGCATTTGGGACAAGGAGACCGTCAAGAAAGTTGGGCGCACCACTGTCAAGCCCGGCCCTACAAAGGAGGCTCCGAGTATGTCATCAGATTGGCTCAAACTAGACTTCTCCTACACTGCAGGGACGACGGTGTCATCAGCACAACTTGTAGAGTTTGACACACGCGATGATGTTTGCATGTCAGTGGGTGGCTTCAAACATGGACAAGTTCTTGAAGTACCTGGCTGCCCTAAGCCTTCCGTGACTATAGGTGTTCGCCGTTGCCGGGAAAAGGGGCCTTTGGCATTGTGGTTCCATGTCCGTGGCGCACCTGGGGCAGGCATTTTCCAGCCTGGCGATTTGAAATTGGCCCGTGTGACAGGGTGTCGGGTGGTTCGAGAGCATGCCATGCCTCACACCAAGGCTTCCCCGGCTTCCCCAAGAGGTCAACAAGAACGGACGCAGACTGACACAAAAGAAAGCCCGGACCAGCTCAAGGAGCTCAGCGCTGAGCGGAAGGCCCGCAAGGAGGCGGAGGCGGAGAACAAAAAGTTGCACAAGAAGCTCGAGCAGCTACGCGCCTCCAACGCAGGCCTTATCAAGTCCACGAACAACAGCGAGAGACAGGCAGAGCGCAAAGATCGGTTGAAGCGCGACGTCATCGCCAGGGAGGTTGAGGTTGAGACGAAGGACCGACCAACCAACTACTGCACGATGAATGCCTAACATTTAGGGTAAATAACGTGCTGCAAAGTTGTTTTTCCTGTATCCAGAGGCTCCACGTCCTGCAACAATGATGTAGCTGTGCTTTCCGCTCAGCCACCCTGAACAGCGGCCAGCCCCAAGTACCTCACACCACCCAGGAGCGTCTCATGCGCGAGCTGATCCAGCCGAAGCTGGCGGATCTCCGCATGGAGCAGGACGCGGAATGCTAGTTGTCTCAAATACAACTTGCCTCTATGCTCGTCTTGCACTGAGACCGCCGTGGTCTTCAGCATGTTTGTCTTTGCCATGATAACGCCGTCATCAATACTGGTGCTATGACATTCTTTTTCGGTTCTTGTGATTGCGCTCTCTCTCTATATACTTCCTCCCCTCAGGAATCAGTGCAGAGACGCCTACAGGCCAACCTGCAAGATACGCAGCGTCTCCGTGAGGAGTCGACGGGAGCAGGGTTCCAGCCTGAATATGATTAATGGCCTCATTTCAGCCGCTTAAATCATTCGGATATCATTTTGTTGGGTAAGTTCGAGGTGTGGGATAAATTCAATATTGTCAGGAGTTACAAAAGGGGGCCCCAGGTGGGGTTCAGGTTCCATAATGGTTATACTGGCTAATTTCTCTAGTCCCCAGTGCGTGGTGCACTTTCTCAAGCTCCTTGAGGAGCTGTTGCGACGAGAGACGGAAGCTGACCAACTTCGCCATGAAGCCACTCGCTTCATCCAAGCCGCAGCTCCTTAAGCATTAGGTCAGCATTATTAGGTCTACAGGACATGAAACAGTTTTGCTCAGTCTTGTGCAAGCCTAGCCAGAACCCTGAACACTAGCGGATGTCCTCCAGATGGATGTTGCAAAGCATTCGAGAATCTTAGCGGCCGTCACTGTTAGCCTTAGACCGGACAGGCGGCCAACTTGGAGGAACGAATTAGCCAGGAAGCCGCAGAGAAGGCAGCTCTTGCACAGAAGCTTTGATCGCAAGCACAGGCCGGGTTGGCAAAGTTCAGTACTATGTGACTCCGTTAGAACACCTTGAGCATCTGTAAAGTTAAATGGCTCTTACCAGAATTATGCAAGTGTTGTGTCACTAAAAGTGCTGTCACATGCTGTCACATGAGAACTGGGGATGTTTGTTTTGCCGTGTTCAACATCAGTCCTAGACAGCCTATCTTGATCCTTCCTCGATCGGGTTGTTCTGCTTCGAATACGTCTTGCCCTGCTTCAGCTAATAGCTTAGCAAAGACAGCCTCTTCCAGTTTAAAGTCAAAATTTGGTTCGCAGGCGCCGTTGGATGAAGCGATATGGCAGTTCGAGAATGATGCTCAGGGATGGACGCCTTATCCTGCTGCAGTGAGCGCACAACTTATGGATGCCTACACCAGTGGCATCAGCAGCCTGAGAGTGACTTGTGAGGGGAGAAGCTACGAGGTTGACTTCCAGTTGCAGATGCAGATGAATATGGGCACCATGAAGCGGCGCAGGATCCGTTGCAACCTCGGCTTGCCGAAGCACTGGCAGATGAGCAACGAGGACGGGCTGAAGCTGATTCGCGGGGAGGCTTCCGATGAGCGCGGCTCAGAAGTTTCCTATGGCGCAACTGTTCTGACAGCCATCAGTGTTGGGACACGCCGGGCCATGCAAATCCCCTTCACAAGGTACGTCCTCAAAATTGTGGACATAGGTGTGCTGAGTGAGCTCGAAAGCCTGTTGAACAATTCTTTGAAACGTCACGATGGAACAGTTTGCCAATGCATTCATGGACAGTCCGTATACAGATTGTTGGAAGCCTACCAGGTCCGCAACCCTTACCTCTGGCGCAGGTTCCAGCGCTTTGGCAAGACCATTCAGGACAAGCAGAAGCAATTTAGGATCGTACCAGAGGGAATTCAGCCGTCAGTTGGGGATGCATTGACCAGCTTGGCAAGGTTGCTTGAGGTTGATTTGGATCGTAACGAGCGGCTGCTTTTCCATGGCACAAGGCACTTTGGCTATGCCAAGGCGATAGCCACCGAGGGCTTTGACAATCGAGTTGCGCAGAGAGGGTTGTACGGAAATGGGACTTATTTCGCTGCGCAGACCTGCAAAAGCGCACAGTACGCTGCGAAGGGTGCCATGTCTGAAAAAATACCGCCTGGCCGAGCTGGGACCATTCTCGTGGCCCGGGTTGCAGTGGGTGATCCCTTCTACGCTACAGGCGGCTATGAGGGATCGCGTGCTTTGGCTGCACGTATTGTTCAAAATCAGCAAGAACATGAGACGGACGGAGAGAGAGAGACCGACAGACATGGTTCCTTGTTACCAGTATTGTCTCACAGCAAACCTGCGGAAGAGTAATTACCAGACCTGGGGCGCACGCGCCTGGGAGCTTTTGCTCCTTCCCATTCGGCAAAGCAAAAACAAAAGAGAGAAAGAGGCAAAGACAGACTCCGAGGGAGTCCAGTTGGGTGCTTTTGTTTTCGTTGTTGCAAGCTTTCACACAAGGCCCGCCGACCAAATCCTCGTTGGATCTGCAAAGCAGGATTGGGAATCATTTGGATTCAGATGTTTCCGATGAAGAAGATGCGCGCGAAATCCTTTGCGACTCACTTATTGCGCGGCCAGGCATTGGGCGAGGTTTCACCCTCCAAAGCCACATGGAAATTGTGACCTTTGCACCAGAGCAGGCCTACCCTGAGTTCATCCTCCGCTATGCTGAAAGCTGATGATCGAGTCACTGAATAATTCTGTGCAGCTTCGCTGCTTTGCTTTCGCAACTGCGGGCCTTGCAATCCTGAGATCAACATTGCCTTGTGCAGCAGTTGCACTGCCTAGCGGCGGTGATTTTCCAAGCATGACAATTGTGTACGGTAATCTGCGTTTGAACAAAGTTGCTCGCACTCAGCTGATGCAGATTTATTCTTGCTTTTGGCTTTGTGGCCAAGCTATGCCCGCCAAGACTGACTACTGGCAACCACCTAATCTAAGTGAACTTCTTTGTTGCTGTCGCCGTTTTCGATCGAATGTTGGTGGCAGTCAGTTGAATTCCTGCACAGGCCTCAGCACAAGCCGCATCAAGCCAGACGCCCAGTTCCAGGTCTGCTGCAAACACTTGAGAGTCTTCAAACATCAGGTGTAATTTTGCTGGACGCCTGCTTGGGGGATCCAGATTCTGGCCGGGTTGAATTTAGGTTGAGGTCATGGCGCCGGTGCATTTCAGGCAGGGGATTTGCCTGCGGGCGCTCGCATGCGAAGCCTTTGATTCGCATCGACGCAAGCGGAGGGTTATTGTCAATGTGGACATGTGCAGTACGCCGCAGTCAGGGGTTCTCAGTACACAGTGTCAGTGAATTCCCGAGTTTGGACTACCTGCCACCTAGCTGGTAGATAGATGTAAGCATCTGCGAGTAATTCCCATACTCATTGATGGGGCATTTCCTGCGCCTGCCGCCCCTGACCATCTTATGACTGGCCTTTGGTTAGCTGGGAACGAAGGAATGGAAAAATACATGGAAACGATTATCATGGGTGATATAGGGACTACTATAAGGATCCATTTCTTCATTCCTGGGTAACCTTAAAGGCCAGCAATATGAGCCATTGTCAAATCCCCTAGTATCCACCTTGATAACCCCTATAGCAGTCCCTATGTACTTCGTATCCAACCTTCAAGAAGACTATAGCTGTACGCGGGTTTCCTAAAATTAGGGATACCCAACGATAGGCCAGATGAGGAAACAGTTGGATCTTCCGCTTCCACATGTCCCGTGTCAAGGCTGCTGCTGGGACGTCGGATGCCCGAGGCATCTTGCATATAAGCACTCATGCCCAAAACGATTAGCACTTGTTTCTTTAGTGCAGTCCTACAGCCCAAAGTCTGAAGAGCGAATTGGATAATAAGTCGTGTGAGGCGTTCCTGGAGCATAAATCCGGATTCGTTATGCAGTTCTCTTGAGTGATTTTCAAGGTGCGTGCGGTGTAGGCCCTCGTGTGTATGTTCAGTTAGTGCAACGAGATCGTTTGGCTTGATACCCCCGTCGAGGATGTGGGCCAATCGTAGTGTCCAGGTCCTTTCGTCAGCTGGAGTTCCAGCGGTACTAGCCAGTGTTGCCGCAATTGTTTTCACAAGCTTAGGCTACATTGTCCTTCTGATTTTAGTTTGTGTTTTGGCGGATTAGATTCAGATCAATTTGGGGGGAGGGGCGGGGTGATTACGTGCGGGGATTTGGATTTTTCACTTGCGTGGGGTTTCTTAGTATGTTGTTTGCAGTACCTAAGAGCACCGGATGTCTCTGCTGCCGCTGAATCTGAGGGCACAACTGGGTTTCGAATTACATCCGAAAACCATGTAGAAAACAACTGGTAATGGTTCCTATGTGGTCGTTGCCTTAAAGAGTGGGACCCCAACATAAGCCCCAATGTCTTGTAACTATAAACTTTGTTATGTGGATTCCCAATAACATGGTATACCGAATTTGGGGAAACCCCATATTAGCGCTTGGCTTCTCACCATGATGTGCATTTAGAGAGGCAGCCGTGGACATCCACACCGGCAGCACCAGAAACAGGTGTTCATCGTGTTTTGGCTGCTTGGTTCTGTGTACGGTTTTCTGGCACCCAGAAAGGGACCCCTAGTTCTGGGAAACCACCCATTTCCCAGTTGTATGTAGGAGATTTTCTCATGACCATCGTAGGGCAGGAGCTTCTGGAAGCACATTATGGTATAGTGGATCTTGCAAGAGGCAATGGTACTAGCATGGCAATCACTCCTGAATATTTGGGCAACAAGTAACAAGTAGTAAAATTACGGCGTCAAAGATTCCGTCAATTTGCAAATCTGCGTTGGGGGTGTTAGCTGTGGCTGTGTGGAAGCATTCTGCCAGGCAACTGTTAAGTCTGGATAGGCCTAGGCATGCACCAGGTGTGCAATTTGTTTACGTCAACTGCTATAGCTGCTATAGGGTCTTGCTATGAGCCAGCACATCCTATTGGATTCAACACCGCTATTGATGTAGCCCCGTGATTAATAAGTCCCGTCCCATTAATAGGCATTAAAATGGGGATCCTGATATCAAGGCCATTAAAAGGATGGGGGTTATTAATCAGGGGTCTACATTAGATTGTGTTCCATTGGAGACCAGGCTTCTTTGCGGATTCCAGACTGGCCGCTCTCCAGCCCCCTCCTTCGGAGGCACCTCGCTCACGGAAAGCTGAGCAGATGCAGGAAGACAAGGAGGTCTGCCCTGACAGCTACGTTGGGATTATATGAGTAGTATTTAATTTGGGGATCCTATGGTACCCAATATAGAGAAAGATTATATCCTCCTTTTGGGGTATAGTATGTTATATAAAGAATATAAACTTACTAGGTTCAACCACCCAAAAAATGCTACTCACATGAGCTATAGTCTAAATTCCTTAAAGGGGGTGATGTAGGGGATTATTTAGGGAGTATTATAAGTGTTCTTAAGGGGATACCGGGAGTTTAGACTATACCGTATACCTCATATGCAAAAAAGGGGGTTCTACCACCATAATGAAGAATCGAATGGAGGAGAAGAAAAGTGAACATGAAATGGATTTCGGGTTAGCAGGCATTGCTCGGGTTTCTTAAACTAGGGGTACTTTTTTGGGGGGTACCCACAAAAGAACTGCAGTATCTAGGAGCCGGCTTTGGGGCCTCTATTTGTGGAACAAGTACTGTTGCTTTCTCTAGCTTCTTTTCTATTCATATCTATGTTTGGTGTTGATGCCGTGGTGGTAGACAGTTAACAGCTGCTGAGACTGGATCTTGAGTCTGATGAGGCAAGGCCCAGAAGCCTATTATCTGTGTCCTTGGACCCTTAGGGTTATGTCGGGGGTGAGGTTTACCGAAATCCGCTTATCAGGCAGAACTTAGAGTTTCTGTGAAAGTTATGGAGAGGCCAGCCATGCCCCTCCGTTTTACACCTCTGATTCTCGAGCCAGGGCCGCACAAGACATTCTTCCCTGGTTTCTCTGCTTCTTTCTTCCTAACCCTACCCCAAATGCATCATAGACTCAGGCTATAGCCCCCATATAATATGGTAGTTTCCATTTTCTGTTCTATTATCCCTAAATAACCCCTGTTGTTCACGTCATTTTGCCCCATCCACTTTGCCTGAATGCTTGGAGGATGCTGCGCTGCCAGCGGAGCGTCCCGGCTGCTGTCAGCGATGCTGCGGCGGCTGCTGCGGGGTTATGAGTCTTATTCTGGTTCTTATGATGATTATGGAATGGCCCAACCTGACTTCGGGTCATGAGTCTTAGCGCCTTGGTTCAGGTTTGGGTTGATTGAAAGACGTCGCTTGCTGACTGCAGTCCTCGGCTGAACTTCTTGTTGCGGCAATGTCGCAGAGAGCTGCAGGTACCTCCAGAAAAAGATGGGCACACAGCAACATGTTTGATGCTCTCATTGTAAGCAGAGAATCAATCCCCTAACCAATCCTCTGTGGATGCCTTTCCACACCATTCGAAGCTCCCCTCATTCTTGGTAAACGATGCCCACGTTTGGAGGGCCACATGTCTCATTCATGCTTGGTTCCACTTCTGGGGCCACATGTCTCACTCATGCTTGGTTCCGCCTCTGGCAGGTGGTATTTGGGATTGTTCAAGCTGTGGCAGAGGCTGCCCTAGCCAGGAAGCGTAGTGCTACCAAGAGAAGAGAGCTAGGCTTTCCACACATGGGAAGCTCTGGGAGTTTGTTCAGCCTGAACTCAGTTTGGTCAGATGTATATAGGGATTATATAGGGGCTATATTAGGATAATGGAAAAGAAAATGGAAACTACTATGGTATAATAGGGTGTAGATATATATTTATATACATGTATGTATAGCGCAGAAGCGTGGGAATCTAAGGGCTGTCGTGGCGGTAGTGGAATTCATCTTTGCCTCCACAGAGCCTTGGCTACACGGACCTGGGCATAGTCATTCCTGAAAGAACACGTCTACAGCCTCCAGCCATGTCTCAAGCCCTGAGTTTCTGTCACTTCTGGGCTGCGCGAGCACTTCTGCAAATTGTTCGCAGTGAAAAGCCATTGCACGACCCATGAATCGGCCGACTTCTGTACAAGAAAGAAACAGTGGCATAGAATAGGCATCCCAAAGTCATCTGAAGTCCTCCTGCAAGTCCTGCAAGCCAGACCTCAGCCCCAGAAACTCCCAGTCGCTTTTGGTGATTCCTATTCCCATTGTCCCCCCCCCAACGGCATGCCCACAAAGGATCCTGCAGTTCTGGGCATGCCAGTTGACGTCAGTTGTTTTGAGCTGCATCCTTCATATCCTTCCCTGTTTGAGGTCGGCTTTGCTTTCGGCATTGGCGTTTCTGCCTTTCTGCTTCCACTTGCCTTGATCAACTGCGTTGCTGGGCTGCGGCCACCAACGGTGGGGTTTGGGAAACTGAAGCTTGTGATGTTGCGATGATGTACAGAAGCCAGGAGTGCTAAACTACTGTAGAAATACCCCAAAACCATATTCCAATTGTGCATACGCCCACAGTTTTTCATGGAACCTAGTGCTTTTTCTAATTGCTGTAACCGGTTTTTGGAAGCCATTGTTAGTATGGGGACCATATTGAGGTTCGATGTGGAACGGACAAACAGGCAACGAGTTAGAAAGTCATATACACCTGTGCGCATGACGACATGAGCTGTAGCGTGTCTGATGTGGCCCTGGATTAGCAACAGACTCAGGCACTCGCGCATATCAGGGTCTGGAGACAGCCGGGCATCTTTACGCCCGCCTACATAACCCGAGTTTCCATTTCAGTTGACATCTGGTTTCCAGTACCCTTCAGACCCTGGGCAAATCATGGCGATCTCAGCGTCACCCCAAAGGGCGGTTTGTATAGAAAAGTGTAATTGGATTAAGTTCAGGCTTCAAGATAAATATACAATTGCCAGTATATGGCCCATACATCGGGGGGTCCCAGTATATACCCCAAAATACCATGAGCCTTATTGTCGGACCCGGCCTACAGGGGTTCCTAATATATGGACATCCTAATCCCCATAAGCACAGTTTCCACATAATTTTCCATTTGATTTTCCATTTTTTTGTGGCGATGCCACTGCATGAACCCCGTACACTCCACCCAGGCCTTGCTGTGCAAGCTGGGAAGATGTCGGACATGCTGTGCCCGGGAAGGAAACAGGAGCGTCCTGTGACCTCATTTACCTACAGGTACAGTGATTATCCCACCTTCTAGCTAGCGGGGTACTTACTACAAAGCTGTAGGTGATTGGGGTTGCAGGTCTGAATAGTTTCTGTACACGGCTTTTCAGGCCGGTGAAAAAGTGAGGCGCACGTTACTTTTCTCGATATGTACTGATAGCTCCCAGCTATGGTCTTGTTTTGAGGAGGCCAGAAGGTATGTAGAGAGCAGAAGCATCTGGAGCCATTGCGAGTTTTAGGGTTGTGGCATTGATTCTGTTGAGGTTTTCCTCACGAAGACAATTGAGCTTAAAGTCGAAATTTCACGAACTTGTCGGGCTGTCAAAGTGTAAGCCTACATGGTTCCAATCTGTACATATCAATCCCTAGGGCTTTCAATGCTCCACCACGCTCAAAAACCTACACATTACACCCGTCTTTGCTGGTGCCATTTGCAACCCTGAACCAAGACCTTGTCCAATTGCATCCTGCCTTACGCCACGCCTTTGATGAAATCCTGACGCATGGCAGTTTCTGAGCATGACCTTTACATAGTCGTTTTTGTGAGACCTATAACCCGTGCAATGACAAAGCGCTTACAAGCAGCTACTTGTACGTATCCCCAGGGCCCTCAAAGGGGGGCCCCTCGTTTCAGAACCTCCCACTGAGGCTGCTGGCGTGGCCTCTTATGTGCTGTGACTGGATTGCTCGGCTTTGTCGGCTTCCTTCTCTTTGCGACGCTTGGGTAGAATTGAGTATGCTGGTCGGCAAATTGCTATTTAATTACAAATGCCTTAACACTTCGTTCGTATAAAGCTAGAACTGCTGGCGCAATACGCGCGTATTTGAGGGCCCGTCCCAGCAGGTGCTGTCCCAATGTCCCGGAACCGCGCACACTAGTCCTTGGACCCTACACCAAGTCCTGCAAGAGCTACTTTAGACCTTGTATCTGAAGCCCACAAAACAATCATAAGCAAGACATGCTGTGGAGGATGGGTCTCCTTTGCCCAAGCCATTCTTTCAGTAGATCATCACTATACCTTTTCAGAACCGCTGGTGTGATTGCATGGTTGCACGCGCACAGACACACGAGAATGAAGCAGAATGGAAACTGCAGGAAGGATGTGTGGACATTGGTGGGAGGGCCAAACTGGCTTGATGTTCCTGCATTTCCAGACGCCTGTCTTGATGAGATAGCCTCGGTTGGGGAGTCTGGGAACCTCATGGATCCTGTTTTTGAGTGCTCGATGTGAATGGTCGTGTTTTTTGGGGGCTTGTATACCCCAGCCACTCGAACCCTGCCACTACACACCACGATCTCTACAGGAGGAATGCCCCATGCCGGGCTGCTGCAGGGCTACGCTTTCGCGCCCCCATCGGTCAGAGGACCTGGCTCCGCTGTAGCCGTGGCTGCAGTGAGCACAGTGGTTTAGGGGGGACATATGGGGGTAATGGAAAAGGAAATGGAAACTACTATAGTATATTGGGATTACATAGAGATAAGGGAAAAGAAAATGGAAACTACCTAGGTTTAGGGCCTGAAAGATTTGGAGTTTGAGGCTGACTGATGGTGGTTATCGCTGCATCCGATTTCAACGGCGTATCCGTTTGGTTGTGAATATGTGTATATGCGTTGCGGTCAAAATTACCGTTTACTTCGTTTAGTCTAGTCGGTAGTTGTTACGCAAAAATCCCCAAGATCGATAGGGGACGTGCTAAAACTATAGGCTTACTTCATTTAAGGTATATGGTTAACAAGCAAGTAATCTTGACGCCACCTCATATATATCTATATATATATATCTGTGTGTATATATATGTACATGCACCCACTGTTACCAGCGCAGGTGGAACAGCTGCTAGTGTCATTTACGACGGTCATTATTTTGTTCTTGCGTTGCGATTATGACCCCGGGCAGGCATATGGCCAGACACCCGCGTAGTCCAATGGCAGTTATAGGGGGCTGTAGCACTAGACCTGGCTGTAACACTCCATTAGCCCCCTCAGAATCCCTAGAAACCAGAATCCTTACCGCCCCTGAAGCCGCATTTTTCAACGGACTCTAGTCTTTGAAGCCCTTAGTGTGTGCTATGCTAATTAGTCATGGTAGTTCTGTGCTGTAACTTGCCTGAGGCTGGTCAAGAACACGGAGCTGGCCGAGGTGAGAGATGCGACTTGACCGGTTCTTACATGTTGATTGTGCTGGAAACGCTCAAATTTTGGGTTCTTATACATGTTGATTGTGGTGGAATCCGCCTCAAATTGTGGGTTTTGGTAAGTACGCAACGTTTTTTTATTTGTTGCTGGGACAGGGCAGGTACCCAAGATACATGTACCTTGGACCCTTAGGGCCAGGATTCCTCTAAACCGTCCGCTTGCTATTTGAGCCATAGTATGCGAACCTTATAGGGGGGTGAAGTAGGGGATTATATAGGGAGTTCTGAAGGTTATTAAGGGGGATACCAGGAGTTCAGACTATGGCTCATTTGGATGTGATCTGCCATTTGAACGCGAGCTTCTCGATCTGGATCCCTCGATTGAGATTAAGAGCATGCCCATGTCCCTGCAAGCGACCCTGTCTTTGCTTTGATTCAGCTGGGTCCTCCTGAAGTAACCGCCCTAAACCCTAAATCGCAACCCTGAACTCTAAATCCTATAAGCCCGCAACCTTACACCTGTGTGGATAATGTACCAGGCTAAATCATTACCTCTATCATTGTCCTAGGTTCCTTGTAGAATTACGTCATAGAGCAGTAGCTCAGATAGACTTCGAAATAACAATGGTATATAACCAGTCAAACTCCATGTACGTTTGCAGATATTTATACATATATATATATATAATCCTCGTACAGTACGGCCGACAGCTGAGGAATTGCACCGCTGGGTCGAGCCAGGCAAAGTAAACTGGCCCGAGACGCTTCGAGTCAGTTTAGGGTTTATAGGGTTTATGGTTTAAGGGTTTAGGGTTAGTGTTCAGGATTTTAGGGAATGGGCTTACGGTCTAGGATTTAGGGTCTAGGAATTTGGGGACGGTGCTTCCGGTCTTGGATTTAGGGAGTGGAAGAGCAGATGGACCAGGAAATCCAAATTAGGATGGTGGAGGCTAATTCACCCCCTTTCGGTAACCCTATGCATCCATTGTTTTTGGCAAGAATTTGCATAACCGTGGTGGGAGTTTGCTCTCAGGGCTCAGGGAGTATCTGTGGGCCCGGCTTCTGATAAACCCACATGTGGCATGTCTTGCCGTCGTGTAAATGGGGCAAAGGTTGCGGGCCTCGTGGTTTTCCGGAGGCAGGTTGTTTTTGGCCAAGGCCCTTTAACTCCAACCTCTATATTGCTATATCTCCAACCCTGTATCAGCCAGACCCTTACCCTGAACGAAGCCTAGCCCTAGCCCCTCCCACCCCTGCCCCCACGCCCAGCTGGCCTCCGAGGGAATGCGAGTGGCATGGCGTGGGGGCCCTCGGAGGAACCTTAGAGGCTGGAGTTCGCGTACGTGAACTGGTAGTTGCCAGCTGCAGACCCTGAGCTGAAGAGCAGGCATTTTTGGGGGGTGTGCGTTTGTGTGGCAAGAAGTTCCTCTGTTTGGACTGCGTAATCATGAAGTACCCAGGGTCATTGAAGCCTTAGCTCCACACACCAAACATAAAGAACTCATCATTCAAACCAATAAGGTACAAGTCTTGGGCCCTGAAACCTTAGATGCGAAAGCCTTGAACCCCCCGGCAATCTAGCAGCCCCTGAGCCAGGAACGACCGCCTGGAAGCTTCTACGCCAGCGGTGGGAAGGTTTTGTTAGTTTTCCTACTTCGCCACTTGAAGAACAGTTTTGATTTGAGGGTTTCATTTGCAGGCTCTACGCATTCAACAGCTTTTCTTTGTCGTTCATGTGGCAGGAAGTTTCAATCTCTTCTAGACTCTAGATATCATATATAGAATCCAAGCTAGGGCCCCCATGATATCCTCGAACAGACTCTGGGTTGGGCAGGATCTCTCACTTGCTCCATAAAGTCCTCATCAAGCCATATGCCCCCATGGGGTCCCAATTTTGAGAAACCCTCACTTATATGGGTGGTTGTCAGAATTATGGTCCCTTTCTGGGTCCCCAGTATAGTACGGCACCTAATATTTAGGGTACCCAAAAATGGACCATAATTTTGACAACCACCCATATGTTTCCTAGGTTTGTGGATGATCTCGCCTGGCGACTCTCTGAAGTCAGTTGCGCCAGTGGCGACTCAGGCTTGCTTTGCTAGCGGCCGTTTAGAGTTTAGGGTTTGGGTGGGGTATAGGGTTTGGGGTCTTTCTTCATTGGATGGGGTTCTCCAAGTTATGTTTGGAGGTTTTGGGGTTGACTTAAGCTTGGATAGGGCTCGCAGAGAAGTCAAACAGAGCTGTGAGCTGTGGTTTTGGGCTGTGAAGAAATTGCCGTCCCAAAGCAAAATCCCCTTAAGCTGGCGGAACCTCAACGAGGTCTCAAGCCCGTCCTTCATGCTTCAGAAAATGTAGCCTTGAACTCCTGTAAAAGAATTCAAGAACAGACTAACCTTAAGCCCTAAACCTAAACTTCAGACATGCCCCAACCAGCTTACTTGTTCACATAGTTTTCCGGGTGAAAGGGCTAGAGGTATCTGAAGCTTGGGATGGGATGCACTTGTCCCCACAGACCTACATCTAGTACAGCTTGCGTAGAGGTTGCATGAAATTGTGAAGTAGGCCCGTACATCTCCTTGCAGGCATCTTGCTTGAGATGCACTCCCAACAGCGAGTTGGCATGGACGATGGCGGTTGCGGCCTGAGATACTGCCTCGAGTAGCAAGTCTGCTGTCAAGCAAGTGGCCTGTGTAAAAGGCTGTAGCAGTTTCACCAAGACCTTTGTCCCACAGAGATGTTTCCCTCTAAGTCCTTCCTTGAAGCTTCTTGTTTAGCTACACCGGCTGCTGCCAGCCTTCAGGTGCAAAACGGTTCAGTTCTTCCTTTGTGTTAGAAAGATCTGGGCTTGGTATCTGCTGTTGTTTGATTTCGTCATGCCAGGGCACAACCGCTACCGGGTGGCATTCTGCGGGGGCCTCGACTTTTTTGGCTTGCTGCCCCTCTCTGTTGGATAATATCCATAATATTGTCACAGTTGCACAATATTTATAAAATAGTTATATGTGTATAGCCCTTAACATGACCCCTAATATAGACTGTCACAGGGTGGGGGCAGTACCCAACCTAAACCCTAAAGCCTAAACCCTATATCCTAAACCCTATATCCTAAACCCTAAACCCTATATCCTAAACCCTAAACCCTATATCCCTGAATTCCAGGAATCGATGCGCCCCTAACGTAGGAAGCCGGAGTTCTCCAAACCAAGGCTACAGGCCCTCCAGAAGCCCTAAACTGGGCCAATGTTAGGGCTACGCGGTTTAGGGTTTAGGGTTTAGGGTTTAGGGATCCTTTAAAGGGGGATATAGGGGGTATTGTAGGGATATCATAGGGATATTATAGGGTTTAGGGATCCTTTTTGCTTTTTTTGTGTCTGGGATTCCTTTTCTTTATGTTCAAGAGGGTCCTGTTTTCTTTTTAGGGTAATTTGGGCTAAGTAAACCCTAAACTCCTTAAGCCTATAAACCTTAAGCTTGGGTTAATCCCCCACCCAGTAGTGGGCACCGTAGGTATATAAAAGTCCCATCAAAACCACATTTAGGGGCTATTACTTCATCCTAAACCGTAAACCCGAACTCCAAGAACCAGAGGCCTGGGCTACCTCAGGGAAAGCTTCTCTGGCCTGGCGATCCCCTTCGAGGGCGCCTGCTGAACCTTCTGCCTGCGCCGGACTCAAAGGCGACCTAAACTGGCTTGCTGTTAAGGAACGTGAAGTAAGTTACCATATTGGGGGAAACATATCATAGATATATATATATATATTCATTCGACAAATTAAGTTCCTTAACAGCAACCCAGCAAAAAAAATGGTAGTCCTGGATAACTATAGGTTGCAGATTTTGCTGCAAACATCCTACGACCGAATGCGAAGACCTCATGATCTTCTGGCGTGGGCAGATTTAGGGTTTAGGGTTTCACCCCACCATTTTTCCTGCTGCCAGAAAGCCAGCATACACTCTTCAAAGCATAGTCTGGTAAAGGACTGGGTCGCTGTTAGGGAACTTATGTTAAGCCACCGCAATGAGTTTGTGTGCATATATATGTATACATATGTATGCAATATTATGGTTTCCCAATATAGTAACTTAAACTAAGTTCCTTAAAAGCAGCCCAAACGATTGCTAGCATTGGACCCCCCTTGGCTCCATCATCAAATAATCAGAGCTGCCAACCTCCTCCAGCTCCCAGATCACTTTCAGGGTCCAGGTATCCCAATGGAGGTACCATTTCGGGGGTCCCTATAGTAAGGACTCTATAGTATTTTGAAGTCGATAGTTGGGTCCCCCCTATTTAGGGAAGCTACCAAATAACTAGCTGGTAATTAGGGCTCAAATACCATAATCTTGATGGCTTTTGGCCCCCGAAGCCCAATTGTTTGGATAGTTGTACCCTTAGGATTCGAACAGCGCCAACATGCGTTAGCTCCTTGTGAAAAACAACCACGGAGCACGGGGCTTTTGTGAGTGGGCGCCAAGTCAATCCAGCAGCGCAAATACACAACAGTTGTGCTGGCTACGGCCTATAGACCCAGACCCAATCTTTGCGTTTCCTTGGGCATGTGTAGATGCCTCAAACTGCAAGGCCCCTTCTTGAGGGTTATTGTGCGAGGCACTCACCAGGGACCCTGATTGCGAGATGTTGACGTGTAGTCTAGCAGCTGCTTGCTGAATCGTCGGACGCAGTTGGAAAAAGGACGGGCGCTTGCTTCTGGATCATTTTGAAGCGGTCTGTGACTTGACCCCCATCCAGGACCCGAAGACCAAAGCCTTCCAGCTAAAGGGCAGCGTCAGAGGGCTCACTGTCTCTCTGAATCTAAGACACTGACAGTAGCAGTGGGAAAGAGCTCCTTTGGTAGCAGGCGCTCGCTCTATGTGATATCTGGGAAGTCCTGGAAGTAGCTCGGCTATAAGGGTGTTGGATCAATAGGCCAGCCGATCATGTGTGGCATGTCTGCAGAGGTGACGCACTCGAACCTTGTTCACATATCGTGAAGTTTGTGCAAGGTATGTGGGCAGTCCCATGCTGAAGTATTTCATACAGGAGCAGCTGCTTTTCCTGGGGCGGACAGGTGTGTGCAACCTCATATGAGAACCTAAACTCTAGGTACTATTTCCCCCCATACCAGAGAATCAAATGGAAAAGAAGATCAGTTGTAGGTACCATATAAAGATTCTATCGGGTTTAGGGATGCTCTCCAGATAATGGAGAGTCAAATTGAAGAGCAAACTGAAGATAACTTGGACACTGGGATGAGAAAGGTTAGGGATGCATGAAGCTCTGATCCACTTCAAGGCTACCAGATCTTGGCCGGAAGCTCGCTAGACGCCCTGCAGTCCAAGACTTCGTACCCAGATTCCTGAGCTGTACTATAGCACCACGAGTAGTGGCAGTTGTATTGTTGCTCTGGTTGACTGTTCATGATGAGACTTCACCCCACCATGCCTATCCGTAATATTCCTGCTTCTTGTTATTGTCACCATTCCTCAACCCTCAGTATAATCCCTATATAACTCCCTATAAAAAACCCTATTATGATATAGTAGTTTCCATTTTCTTTTCCATTATCCCTATTTCCCAATATACTAATAGTCATAGGCCCCAAAGCCTCAGCCGTCGTGTTTCGGCTTATGACCAGAGCTGAGTGCTGCCGAGCTTTAGACTCCTTGGCTTAGGTGCACAGTGCACAATGGTGGCAAGCTCAGTCGCAGTTCCATGGCCATTGGACTACAACGGGAGTAAATAAGAAGTTCCTGGACGGCTAGATCTGAGAAGCTCTCAAGGTTCTTCTTGGGAAATGAGGCCATTGATCCCTCAAACCCTGCTACCCACAGTCCTTAGTCCGTTCTGTGATTCCGCTATTCACCTAGGCTTTCTTTCGGGGTCCAGTGTTGATGGTCATGTGGAGGGGTTCGGAAGCCCGCATGATAAGGATTGTAGTGGATTGGGGTCAGCATTAGATTATCGGGGGCCCTAGTTATGGAAACCACTATGTTTTGCACGAGTGTAATGAGGGTATGTGCAGCAATGATGCTCCTCGGTGTGAGAGTTGGGTTCTGTCTGTATACGGCACGCGGTACTGAGATCTTCTCCATAGTAGCCATTAGCAAGGCGCTATTTTGAAATACGTTTATGTGCACGAAGAAACCCTCTTGTGGCGACGTAACCAGTCGCGGTAGACAGCTCAAGGCATCCACTTTTAAGCCAAGCCCATCTGGCGTGCGTTTAAACTTGATGTTTCCTGAGTTCTGCTTTGGAGATGCAAGTCGCATAACTCACGCTTCTAATGTACGCGTGCGCAAGAGACGTACTTATGAAATGGGAAGTGTTTCAGAAGTCCAATGAAGTCCTTCCACTCTTGTCTCCTGTACTTTTTATTTTGGGGTTACATAGGGATAATGGAAAATAAAATGGAAACCACTACTATAGTATATTGGAGTTGTATAGGGATCATGGAAAGAACATGCAAACTACCAATGTATAGTGGGGCAACGCCCTACAATATCCCCTCACAAGCCTATTCTGACTCCATAGGGGGAATTGCTGTAGCCCGTTGTTTAAGTGATGAACAGCATGGCTTCTCTGTCGCCAATTCATGACCCTAGGTTCGATGAGAAGCTTTGTATTCGGGGATACTACAGTCCACAATAGAGCACGGTCATACCCACCTTATGCTTAGTTCAATTGAACTTCAAGAATCGACTAGATCAATAGGTCGGGCGTGTTCAAAGCCAAAATGTGGCTCCGAGGTTGACACAAGCTTCTGACACAGGACAGGTCAGACTACAACTCGATAGCAAGTGGGGGATTTCCATAATTTGCCAGCATGCTGACGCAACAACCTGCGGTGCTTGCTGACAGTCCGTGGGCTGGCAGATAGGAAGCGCCTAGGATACCCACCTGTAGAGAATGGGGAAATCAAAATCAGAGTCCTATGCAGTTCCCCGAGGTGGAAGCATCTATTGTGTTTGGGGCCCTCCACAATATCAAGCAGAGCCTGTGAAATCTCTCTCTCATCTCTAGCGGTGCCTTTACGATAGGCTTTTCTTACACACCCTGATACCCGAAAACCTCAGTTTCTTTTAAGTCTAAGCCCCTGCCCAGACAGAAAATAGCAACCATCTCAGTTTGAGCGACTGAGGCCAAGCTCTACTTTCGTCATGGTGCCATGGGCTCCTTTTCTGGCTGAGGAGTAAAGCTTCGTTCTGGGTTCCGGATCAGGGGGTGCTGGCCTTTGTTTATATGATATATGGTAGTTTCCCAAAATAGGGGGACTATAATACAGACCCCAAAATACGATGATCCTTATTCTGGGGATCCCCAAAAAGGTACCCCTTATTTCGGGAAACTCCCATACGGGGACTACTATAAGGATCCATTCCTTCATTGTTAGCTCACCAAAGGCTAGGTTAGCACGGTGCAGGGCGAAGGTTTTGTCTGAGACGGTACGTGTAAGCATTGCATTCAGAAATCTTTTCTTTCAGCTCGTCATCCTAGGCAGGGATGAAACCCGAAACCCTACATCCTTTATTCATTCCCATAATTCAATCCTACATCCCCCTTTAAGTACCTTAATCCTATATTCCCTACAATAGTACATCCACCTTTAAAGGTACCTTGAAAATTATTCAATATTATGTCCCCCTTCAAAGGTATCTTGAAAGTCAGTTTTTCGTTTCCAGGGATCTCATGCCGCTGAGGCTCCGCAAAGACCTTGAACCTGCTGGCGATTGCGCATTCTTACGAGATGCACTTGGGCTGAAAGGATTGGGTTGGATAAGAGGAGCTGGGTAACCCCAACCCCTAGAATTGGGACCCTACAACACAAATCATGTGACTACACTGGCGTCCTGATTTCAGGGTGGGGTTACCAGAATCCTCTTCTCATAGTTTATGTTTAGCGTTTAAGGACTTTTCAGTTCAAGCGTTTTGCAAGTTTTGCCAGCGCTTCTCTTATGACGGATATTTGTGTTGCTTGCCATTCTGGCTTTTTGCGCTACACTTTGTGCATGTGCACTGCAGCTTGCATTCCCGTTGCTTATGCTCGTCCTAGCCCTACCTCTGCTCGAATGCAATTTCTCGGGGGGGCACGCTAACCAGCGGGCAAGGACGATTACAAAAGCGAGGTACGGTGTAGTGACGTTTGCGCAGTTTGCGTGGCTACCTGAGGCAATCGAAGAAGGCCGGCCTGAGCGCGCATAAGCTGAAGCTTTGTCTCCCTCATGCCAGTGGGTACCGTCCTGGCAGGCTTGTTAGGTGCATGTGACCGCAACTGCTACTGTTACGCTTCTTGATGTGAGCTGCGCAGTAACAAGTTTGTTTGTTCCGAGCTTGCAATGAGCTGTTCAAGCTAGCAGCTTATAGCGGGCTGTCGTGTTTGACAAATCCTTGGACCTATCATGGACTCCCCCTGGTGACAAAGAGATCCAGGAGCTTGAGACGATAGCCGATGTGATGGTATACTGACTCAATGATTTAGCTCATGAATTAAACCATCAATCCGCTATTCAATTAGTTACTTAATCAACTAATTAATCAACCAGTTAATTGATTGACTAATTCATTAACATGACGTTCTCTCACTCTACAAGTAGCCACGTTCTCATGCATGGGCCTGTAGTGCTTTGGCCACCCTGAGGACCATGAGATCTTCATCCCACGGGCTCCTGCTGTCCTTTTGGGTTGTCGTGCCGCTTAGCAGTCTCGCCCTCCGCCCAGCACGTGAACAAGGAGATGATGACGACCTGCAGGCATGTCTAGGCGGAGACTGCGGCCCAAATAGCACTGAGGACGATGCTAGATTGCTAGCAGGAGACGGAGCTAACGAGGCGAAAGCCGTGGAGGATGAGGCGCTTGAGCAAGAGGTAGTGGCAATGGACCAACCGCAAGCAGAAGAAGCAAACCAACAGTATCCCCTGGCCGTTCAGGGTACCTTTGAGATGCCCTTCAAACCTGGGCAAGTACCAGGGGTGAAGCTTGGACATGGTATGGGCTCAAGCGGCACCCTCGTCGTGGAAAATGCCGTGGGTGGCCACCTTGGCCGGGTCAAGAAGATTGCGGGTGAAGATGTGACGCAGAAAACCACGGCTACGGTTGCATACCTTTGGGCAAATCAGGTAAGAGGTCACCAAAACTACACTGTCGTCCTCGAATGCAGCAGCGAAGGCACTAAAGCGGCATTGCCTCTGGCAGCCGTGGGGATAGTACCAATGCTTTTCACAGCAACTTGGTGCTGAAGGCATGTCTTTGTTGTTCAGTTCTGAAACTTCCTGATACACTGTGGGTTCTTTTAGCATATCTTCTTGACTCAGCTGTGCTTCAGGCGTTCCTGTCTTGCTTGATACCTGGCTTCACGTGCGGCATGTGTGGAAAATGTGGCTTCAGAGTATTGTCGTCATGGCCCAACGGGCCCGATACAACGTCAGACTCAGATTCAAAGAGCACGTATGTCGTCCCCTGCTTGGAGCAATCTCAACTTGTAAGGGCCACAGAAAATCCTTGGGTCCAAGCAAGCCCAGCGCTGCTTTTTGCAGGGATGTTCGTGAAAGCACTTCTAAAGGACGTGATCTTTGACAAGTACATGGCTTCGGCGAACCCTGCACTCACTGCCGTACGTGTTGCAGCCCCCTTGGTGAATTGCTTGTCAAGTCTTGCGGTGATGTGGGGACTTCAAGCTGGACCAGGTGTGAAATTCATAGCCAACACGGCAAAGTGTCCATCGGATCTGCAAAAACCGTTGCAGGATGAGTTCCGCTTTGTATCTTATTTTCTCGGGCCCAGGCTCTTCTGCAATGCCATCAGTACCTGGTGCATGCCACTTTTCCTCCTTTTTCTTCACAGGTCAGGGTGTGTCGGCAAAGCAGAGTTGGTTGAGCACCATGCGCTCGTCTCAGCTGCATACCTAGCATTCTTCTTGGCCTGCCGATTTATGTTGGAGGCTGCTATCGTGGCGCGCGTCGCCGAAGCCCACGTGCGAACAACAAAAGATTCCCTGAGCCTGGAAGGAGTAGATGCTGAGAAGCTGCAGGCATTCCACAAAGCCTGCGTGCGGCTTGCTGATGACATCCTTCCAGAGCTTGCCAAGATTAGTGGACCAACCTTGGGACTGGCAGCATGCAGAGCAATTCTTGCCTTCTTCGCTGTGATCGAAGTGGCCCGTTGTGCCGCAGATATGGGAAGCCCCGTTGGGAAGCTGCAGATAGCATTTTTGTTGATGGCGGTCATCATCGATTTGCCAGTTGGGCTGTACTGCCTTCTGCTGCCGGCCAGCGTCTCTGATGCGTGCTTGGAGTTGATGGAGCACTTGAACAATGTGAGATCGCAAGATATCCCGAAAGAGGATAAGGCTGAGGTAGACAGAGACTCCGACGCATTTTTTTTTTACCATCTATGTTGACGGATGAACACGCACGAATATCGTAGGAGCAGCTGCATGCCTTGGATGCTGGCCCTATATACTCACTAACGGTTGGATAGTACTATTCTAATACAACAGTACAGAGCCTTCAATATGGCCCCCCAAATTGGCCCCTATTCTAGACTGCTAATGGTGAGACCGGAAACCTCAACCGTTAATGGGTGGGGGCAGGACCCAATACATACCTTTTGGGGTGTTTTTTGGGTGCCGTTTTCAGGAGAGATCAGGCTCACGGAGACCTATCTCAGCAAGGCCTGTGGGCTTCGGATCTACGGGACCTGATGATATGAGGCGTTCCCAAAATTAGGGGAGCCTTTTTTGGGGGGCCCCCATGAAACTGAAACTGACCATAGTATTTCGGGGTCTATAGTGGGGTCCCCCTATTTTGGGAAACTATCATACAGGGTGTTCAGCTGTTGATGGGACAAATTGGGTGTCCCTACGGCCTTTGTGAATCGTACCTTACCTGTAGTCTTGAATGAAACACACGCCTATCGCATCCACCCGACGCCCTTCTCATGGAAGGTCAACCGTGGTCAAGGCTTGGGCTTCGTCCTCTATGGCTTTAAGACTCTTGGTGCAGAACGAGTGTGCGGTTTCATTTCTCAGGGTTCCGACTTGTTTTCGCAGGCTTCACTCATGGAATTGAACCATTCGTTCTGGGCTTTGTAGGTGGGCGCTAAGTTGGATAGGCACTTGTGCGGGAAATTTAAAGGAGGTCCACCATGATGATCTCTGCATGTTTCGGCGGTGTGAGCGCCCGGTTGTGCTTCTGTCATGGAAGTGACTCTGGGTTCGGAACGTAACCCGGAGGCGACACACATCCGAAGCAGATGGGGGTTGGCGAGATGCTTTCATGTAAAATGTTGCTGTCTTGGTCTTCTTAAGAACTATCAGAGGGGCAGGAATTGGGGTCAAGGCAAAGGGTCCAGAACAGGAAAAGTAAGTAAGCTCAGCCTGTTCTTTGTTTGTTGAATTTGTTGACTTCTCCACCCCTCACTCTGCAAACCTTAGTGACTGGAAAGGACGGTGGTCGACAAGAGAATGATACTTTCCATGTTCGCCAAGTTTGCTGCTGCATCTTCCTTGATCATGACCGTACTCCGCGAGGTGGGGCCATGGCAATCCTGGTATCGTCCAAGTGTTTAGGCCAAACAGGATCATTTTTTTTACGCGGACAGGAGCAGTAAGCCGAACTAGCTGCATTCAAGCTGCATTCAATGCCGTGTGATGGGTAATCATGGGTAGACATTCGGCTGCACACCGAAAGAATGCGCTGTGGGGCCCAAGGGCCATTTCTGAATTTGCAGGTCTATGCGCGGGAGAAGGAAGTGGAAGACATCCTCGTGAAGGTTAACGGCTCTTCGAAGCTGTGAATGTGTCAAGACAGGGCACATATCCTGCCTGCAGGAGCACCGCCAGACTGCGGAGTGAAAAAGGTGTTGTCACCGGCACGGTTTATGCCAGGAATTTCAAGTCGTTCAAGATATCGAACACGGTACCGTGGCTTCTCTACACTTGTCTATACTCATGATCCCTCAAAATTGTGGTGCCGGTTGGATACTGCTTGTGGCTTGACTAGGTATGTTCGGAAAATTGAGGATAACATTGGTGTTGCCAGAGCATTACTCAAAGTTGCAGTCATATGAGTCAGGCGGGGCAACATAGCAATGACACAACGCCTTTCTTACCATGCACACGTGCTCTTCGTACACAATGACAATATGTACGACTCGGACATGGTGGTAACCTTGTGCGCATTTTGCACCGGCAGCTTGCGATGCCAGAAATGGATATAGCCCCCCTCAAGTAGAAAGAATATGGGGTATATGGGGATCTTATTATAGTATACCCAAAGCCATATTCTATCTACTCAAGGGCGACTATAATTAATGTTTGTCGCCGAAGTTGAAGTGGCCTGGTCCGAGCAGCGAACTGCAGTTTGACTATGGCTTCCAGGTCACCAATAGGTTGTTTTTTGTTTTTTCTCCGAACTTGGTAGTTCCCCTAAATAGGAGGACCCCAATATGGATCCCCAGTCCCAACATGGTACCCCTAACTTTGGGAAACCCTAAGCCCTAAACCCTATATATCCTTATAAACCCTTGTATAACCCCTAGAACCCCCTAAGGGACTCCTAATTTGGGAAACTCCCACTTACTTGGGAAAGCGCAGGTGATTGTCATGAAGCCTCAGCTGGATACTCGCTTCGGGGCGGCCCTCGTGCAGAGCCGGGCGGGCTTGGAACGTGAGGCAAGCAGGATCTTGGTTCCCTTGATCGATCTGGGGTTGGGGGGTTCAAGGGTTTAGGGTTTGGGGGTTTAGGGGTTTAGGATCTAAAAAGTAGAGCTTCCAACATGGTAGCTTATATATTGCTACTGGGCAATTTCCAGGCAGCCTTGGGGGGATCTACTTTCTAGATCGTTCGGGTTGTTTCTTGCGCCAGGTCGCACTCTTCTTCTACATGGTCAGTGCTGCCAGCATTCATGCCTGGTCTTTGTATCCTGGTGCCCTAACCCTACACCCTCAGAAGATCTCAACTTTGGGTTAATGCGTCATGCGCAGCAGACAGCTCAAGTGTAGATGAGTTCTTTGGCTTGCTGTTCTCTTGTCCTGGTGCTTTGTCGCCTCTGCATCTTCTACTTGATGTGTCTTGCAGTCTAGCTAGCCCGATAATTGTCTAGGATCCTACAAACTTGTATGCTGAAGATGTCGCCTGCATGTCAGAGATCTTCAGTTGAGGAGAACTGCAGTTGGCTTGTATTTGCGCATGCCAAGGGTTAGTATCAATTGAACCCTCACGTGCCGAATAGCCCTGAAGCCCGTGCACCTTTCGGAGGCAGACGTCCTCCTGACCAGTGATTCAGTATTTCCCCCGGAGCTGTTTGCCGATGCAGCTCGGACAAGTTGGAAGTGTATTGCCGGTTTTGGTCTGGGGCTAGGGTCAAAGCTTACAGTGGCTTACAGGTTTATCCCAGGGTATGCAGGAGCAGAGTTGTGTGTAGGATGAGGGGGTTGGGCATGGTTTGGTGTGGACAATCAACCATGTAGTGTCCCTGCCCTTCTGAAGTGTTCGTTAGATTAGATTGAACAAGATGAAGAATGACTTGGTAAGCAGTGCAATGAGTTTTCCAGGAATTCGGGTCGTTTCTGGATTACCCACGTGCGGCTCATTTTTTCGGATAGAAGCACAGCGCCAGCTTCAGGTTACCTAGGACTCACATACCAATATGTTTGATGCATACTTCCCGCTGTTCGCGAGGTCAGCTGCGTTCTAGTTGACGAGGTGGGATTGCGGCAAGTGCTGATTGCAAGACTGTGCTTCAGCTCGTGCAGCTAGTGTTTTCCTCCAACTCATGGCTCTGAAGCACCGTGTGGCTTGACTACTTCCAGTGAAGAAGGAATCTGCTTCTTTCGGGAAAGTCGCTATTGTCACTATAGTCGACTCTTTCCAAGCTCTGGGACACGAGTACAGGCGGGCAGTCGGCATGGGTTTGCTTTTGGCGTGCTTCGAGGCGCAATTCCTGGATCCATGCGTGGTGGAACGCTTGAGGACAGTTGCCACTACCCAAGGCGCATCCAATCTCTCGCGTGGAAATGGCTGTGGCATGGATCGTGCTTTCGCCTTGTTGGAGGGAAAACCTGGATCACGATGGAAAATTACCATCCCACCTAGGACATAGGCACTACAACAGAGCACAGATGGTGGCTTGTGTCTATGACATCCATGCATGCAGTGGGTGCGTCTGACTGAGGCTTAGTAAGGAGCTCTTTATCCAAGCTTAGAGCAAGTTTGGCGCCAGGTGTGCCTGTCATGTGCTTTGGCCTGCGCAGCTTGGCAGATCGTGGTGACATGGGGGGACATCCTAGAACTGTCAAAGGTAAGCTCCAGGGTTGCTGCTAAGGAACTTAAGCTACGTCACTAGAATGAGGAAGCCGTGTTATTTACCATAACTAATATGGCAACTTCATATATAATCCTTTGCGGCAACCCAATAATTTCTGTTTCACGAGCATGTCATTCCTGTCTAGCATGCCTCAGTACCCTATTGTTATCTCTCTCTTGGTTGTGGATGCTGCGTTTTGCAGGCTGGGGGCAATATGGAAACCCAACCATTCTGGGTACATCTTTTAGGCCCCCTCGATTTGAAAGCCACTGCTAAGTTGTACATTTTTTGCAGTAGTGACTCGTCTCAAATGAACAGAAAAGAACTTGATCGGGAGCCCGTGCAGTCGCCGAGGAACTGACTTCCGTTCACGGCTCTTCCCGGGCTCTCAAAGGCTCGCATTTAACATCCGTGACGCTCTTGTCACTTTCACTTCCCATGAGTTTGTGTGATAGGTTTCATTCATATTGCGATTACGACCACAATGGGTAAGTACCAGTATCCTTGGTAAGGTTGTTCAAGACTGCCAGTACCTGTATCAGTAGAGGCTAATGGAGTTGGCAGACTCGATCGAGGAGGCGCGGCAGGGAGAGCGGGCCAGCAGGGCACAAGGATTTGGGCCAAAGCGCAAAATCCTGCCATCAAGTCGCGCAAAGGCCAACTGCAAAAGAGCAAACGTCGTTAAAGCAAGGCTTTGTACTCTCGAAATCAGAGTGGGCAGTAGAAGCCTGGACGCGGCAGATGTCAAGTTATTCTGAGAAGCTTCCATGTTGGTCTCAAGGTGAAGACGACCTGCAGCTATTGCAGCAGGCCGCTTGTCAACACTTTGAGCCAACCAGCCTGAGACTGTAGTTGCTCCTGGTGCTTTAGGGGTAGTGAAGGGGTGGATGTAGGGGATTGCTTGGGGATCATGATGGGGATCATCTTCATTTCTTCCGGATGTTGGCCCAGTCAGTGAGTCGGAAACGGATTAGTTGAGAACTTGGCCGGGGCAGGTCAGACCTGGACGAGGCCCTCAGTCAGGAACGGACAGGGGGCGAGTCAGAAACAAGAGTCAGAACAAACAAAGGGAGAAGCCTTTGATTAAAACTCCGCGTGTTCTCGACTGGCCCCCTGTCCATTCTCGGCTCGCCCCTTTCCTGTTCTTGACTCGCCCCAAAGTTCTTTCTAACTTACCCTCCTGCCTGTTCCTGACTCGCCCCACTCTTGCTCCTGACTTGTGCGCCTGACTCGATCTCATCCAATTTGTTCCAAATGCTAAGACCTTTTCGTCATCCAATGCTGTGTTTTTCGGCAACGATGCTACTGACCGTGCCGAGGAAAGCCATCATGAACCTCAAGAGCCTCAGCCTTACATTGCTGTGGCCACTGTCGTCGCAGCAAACTTATAAGGCACGAGAACGTAAGCGCTGCTGTACGTGTAGAACAAGCCTGAAGACGCAACCCTCTCGTCATCCGTCAGAAGATAGACTCAAAAGCACAGGAAGCGCTAATATCTTACGATCGTCGCACATAAGGGGAATGCAAAACCCTCTTCAAGAAAATCCCTGGCTTCGGTGCTCGCAAGTCAAGTCAGGCGTCGATGGCAAGGCCACGCTCGACGGCCCGACGGTGTGTTTGGGAGCTGAGGAGATGTACGCGCTCCTCGGCGTTGTTATGCACAGGATGGAAATTGTGGGATGACAAGGGATGAGAGTTGTGGGGCCTTTGGGGATGCGAGGCTTTAACGTTGAGGGCCATGGGGTGCGCATAGAATTGGTGGAAAGTGGACTGTTGAGATGTGAGCTTGCTCCTGGAGCACGTCCGCAGTCAGAACCAGAAGTCATGTCTACGCGGCTCGCAAGGTTCCATCATCCGGTAATCAAACGTATACCCGCAACGACCTTCCCCTTTTTAACAACAATCTCCCCGGACCACCCGCAGCAAAAAAAGAGTTCCGCGTAATACATACAGGTACTATATTCGGAGCATTCATTGTTGGCAGGTGCGGGGTTCATTAATAGGGGAGGAGATTGATCAGTAGCAGGCCTGCGTGCTACCAGCACTTCTGTGAGAAGATTGTCGCTGCGACGGGGAAGCTCGGTGCAATTTGGTAGCTTTTTACTGGTTGTTTTGGAAGGCATGATGGAAGAACATGGAAATTCAAATCTCCTAGGGAACAATATGGGGGCGGCCGTAGCGATGCATTCCTCCATACTCTTCTCAGAACCAATAAGGCTTGCGGCAGTAGACTTGAAGCCTGCAGGAGCCCTGTACAACTAAGTCATTCGTTCGGGGCCCAAATCTTAAATCGCAATCCCCACTTCCTAAACTCCACTAAACTCTAGATCCTACCCTGAGCCCGCAATATTGGTAAACCCAGTAATTTTCCAGATTTCCAGGCGGAGCAGCAACAATGAAACTTCAAATGGTACCAAAATTCCTGTTCCGAAAACGGCCACTATGGAAATGACTTCCCCTGTACTTTTCCTTTAGACCTACTGGCTCCTTGAATAGTTTCCCATCGGACCTTTAGATCACCCCGATCACATATGAGCTTTTTTCAGGCCACTTCAGTGGAACCGCCGGTATCTTTCACACTGGAACCCCACAACTTCATCCCCAGAAAACCTTTCCCCTTCGATGGTAGAACATGACCCCAAGATGAACGGGTGTGGGAATTATTTTATGGAGGCCAGTGTTAAAAAAAAATGTGGCTTCAATAGGGGGCCCTTATGAGGCTACAAAGGGGTTTGAGCTCCAGGGAATTCAACCACGCTGCCCCGACTAGTAGCTTATAGCCATGTCGCAGATAAACCTGGTTAACCCCCTACATGACTAAAAGCTCTAACCCTAAACCCTAAATAGCAGTTTCCATTTTCTTTTCCATTATCCCCAATGTAACCCCTATATAACCCCTATATTATATTCTATCTACTTAAGGGGGGCTCTAGTTCTAGGGACTCAATAGCCACATCCTGCATCCAGGAAGGAGATGACCTTCGGGCCGGTTTGGCCTTCAGGACTTCAGCTCCTGCAGCCGCCCTTTTTGTCTCAAAACACCTAAAGAGTAACCGATTTGGACCCAAATTATAGCCCATATAACATAGGACCTTCTTGGGTCTGTAGGGCCTTAGCGCTTGTCCTTGAAGGTTCAGGGATTCTTCCTTGAAAAAATGGTAAGGGTCATGTTTCGGGCACTGGCCAGCTCTTAGTACAGGATGCTGCGGGCGCAACATGCGGGAAGGAGTGTTCTTTGTTTTGCCCAGGCGTATCATGCTGACGGACATGCATGGCAGGGCATCTACAGCAGTAGGGCCACCCTAGTCAAGGAAATATGTACACCGATTTCCCTTATGTGAGCCTTATAACCCTTTTATGAACCCTTATACGAGCCTTCTAAGAACCTTACCCAAGCTGAACTGCTGTGAAGCACTGCTGGATGCCACTCTGGGCCTCAAGATGCCAAGTCCTCAAATCACTGGCTCTGAGTAGGGAATAGGGGAAAATAGTCCTTTTATAATCCATATATACTCTACTCCCCTATTCCCTGCTAACCCCCAGCTATGTCAAACTGCAGCCAGGCACTTCATGTTTGGAACTCACAAAAAGTCAATTCTGAAGCTTCCTCAGCAGGTAGACCCGTGACAGCAACATGTACATGGCTCATTTGGTCCCTAAACCCTAAACCCTTGACCCCTAAACCCTAAACCCTAAACCCCTAAACCCCTAAACCCTAAACCCTAAACTCAGCCAAAGGAGAGGACAAGACGCCGCGCAGGATGCCCCAGCACAGTGTGCTTGATGCCACATGAGCCATAGCCTAAACTCCTTAAAGGGGGCTATACAAGGGATTCTATAGGATTATATTTGGGGTTTAGGGTTTAGGATTTAGGGTTTTTGGGGTCTGAAGGCTTTTAAAGGGGGGTTATACAAGGGATTGTATAGGCGCGCGTTATAGAGCTTAATGTAGGGCATGCTGGGAGTTTAGACTATAGCTCACATGGGCCGTGATGGATGCAAGTCTAATACTCAAACACAGGTTAATGGAGCCTCTTCTGCTTTGGCCTATGCTCCATAATTCTGTCTTGCTGCGGGGGGCTTGAAATTACTAGCGCAGATTCCTAATTATGACATCCCAAGGCTGCAACTTATGGCATCATCACAATCACCATCACCCCCCAAGACCTACAATGCCTGTAAAAGCCCGGCCCTGGGGTCATGAGATTGTGGGGTTTAGCTGAAGCTGAGTAACGACTAGGAGTCAAGCAGCGACACAGTGTAGGCAGATTACACTCCAATTCCTCAAGCATAGTGAGGCTTCCAAAGATTGGTGCGCCCTTTTGGGAGTCCTTATCAAAAGGATTACAGTATGGAAGCCACCTCAGCCCTTATGCCGTAACATCAACAGCAATCAGCCTCTACATACATCTGATTTTTCTCGCCGTATGTCTGGGAGATACATCGGTTCTTGCCCTTCTCTGGGATTGCTCTAGAAAGGTCTATGTAACCCACCTGGGCATAGAAAATTAGGAAAGGCCATACAAGACGCTTGCATCCACTCAGGCAATCCCAAGGACGAAGCAGACGGAGAGCTGTGTCCATCTGCGAAGTGGACCCCTCAGTCAAGCACGTGGTAGTTCCCCAAAATAAGGGGACCCCAATATACGATAATCCTTACTATAGGGGCCTCCCAAAAAAGGTACCCCTTCTTCGGGGAATAGTTAACCCAAATGGCGGGAGCGTCGTCACTGAGCATGTTTTGCAAGACGGTTTTGGGATTCTGGATGCCTAGGAGGCCCCAAGATGTTTAGAGCCCCGCCCACAAGTAATAGCAATCCTACTAGTATCAGTAATAATAGAAACAGTCACGGTAATAATAGTCGTAATGATAGTAATAGTTGTGACAATAGTGGTATGGCATGGTGCAGCATAAGTAGTGTTAGTTTGTTAGTTCTAGAAGCTTGCACAGTAAGCGAGAGCTTGGTTGTGGAAGACCTTTCCGCCCTTTGATCGACTTCTTCCCAGGTCCATTCAACTTTGTGAGCAGCAGTGTGTTTTCTATGTGGGTGGTTGTCAAAATTATGGTGCCTAAATATTAGGTGCCGTATTATAATAGGGATCCAAAAAGGGACCTTACTTTTGACAACCGCCCATGTGTATAAATAGCTGCACAGATTGCAGCCTTCTAATATATGCCTCTGTTGTTCTCTCATTCCAAGACCCAACACATTTACTGACCCTAAGGGTCCAAGTACCTAATAATCATATACTTACCCAAAACCTGTACTATAATTACTATTACCCAAATCCCAAGTACCTAATTATTGGGTACTTGGACCCTTGGGTGACTGATTTGTTGTGAACCTCTCAGGGAGCCGGGTCCTCGCAGGATGCAACCTCGGGAAAAACATAACCAAAACACAGCCAATATGAGCTATAGTCTAAACTGCTTAAAGGGGGGTTATATAGGGGATTATATAGGGGACTACTATAGGGTTATTAGGGGGGATACTAGGAGTTTAGAGTATGGCTCATATGAGGCAATAGAATCCTCCTGAGGGTTATGCAGCTGAAGCCCAAGCTCTTCTAAATCCAGTCGCTCTGTTGCTGGTGCAACTGTGAACAGATGGGTTGTTCGCAGAATTATGGGATGCTGTTGATTATAGATTATATTACGGCACCGAATATTTAGGGGTACCAAAATGGGAGCCGTTGGGAGCTACCCAAAGTGTTCCAGCCCCCAAGCCCTGGCACTGCAATGTCTCCAGGGCTTGATGTTCGAGTTACTAGGGTCCCCCTATACATCAAACCCGACCTAGACCCTCCAATGTAGTTCTTTTTTTTGGGTTTGGTATGGTTTTGGGGCTAGGACTCTTGTTAGGGCAGCCAAAAAATTAAAAGGCACTGCATTAGAGGTGGAGGGTCTGGGTAACCCCCAAATCCTAAACTTGCCAAAGTTGAACAAGTTACGCGAAGTATTTCTGTACCATCTCCTGGGTACATTATATCCTGGGCCCTACATGAGTTAAAGTCTAAACTCCTTAAGTGGAGGGCTATATACGGGACTAGATACGGGAGTATTATAGGGTTTATGAAGGGGGTTACTAGGAGTCTAGACTATAGCCCTACTCGCATGCGCTATAGGACAGGGGCCGCGGAGCCGGAGAAGGAGCACTCTCCTGAAAAGCAAGGTCGGCAAGCTCCGGCCTCTTTTTGTTAAGGTAGGCGTTTTGGGTTAGGGGTTTAGGGTTTAGAGGTACAAGTCCGTGCCTCCAGAAATGTTTTTAGGGTTTACAGGTTTAGGGTCTAGGGGTTTGGGGTTTCGGGTTTAGGGATTTAGGGTTTGGGGTTTAGGAGAGTCATTCTCAGTTACACTGCACAGGGCCGTTTGGGCTTATGTGCACGAAATATTTATCCGTAAACTTTGAAGGGGCTTCCCTGTCGTAGGATTCCTTGGTATGTCTGTGATATTCCTCAATGTTGCTTTGGGATGGTGATGCCTTCTGCTTCCAAAGCTTCATAAACTTGGAATTTCACGAAGCCTCGTCGGGCCTAAACTAGTGGCTGCTTCACAAACCTACATTGGCCCCTGGCCTTCAATACTTTCCTTGCCACGGCCCAACGCCCGGAGTTTGAAAAGCTTAATTCCAAACCTTAATCAGCCTGAGTCAAAACCAGAAATGGACAAACTCAAGCGTAAACTGACCCACCAAGCCCTGAAGCTCAAAACAAAGAAGGCAGAGCTTAGCTGGTGGGGACATGCCAGCAGCGATCGAAGACCGCAGCTGGAGGGTTGGGCGCCGAGCATGGATGCACTTGGACGGGGGGGGGGGGCTTGAAGTGGGGTCTCTGTCTCATATAAGGGGTGTAGGGGTATACGTGGATGCTTCTTGGTCACGATGCATTCGGGCTGTATTCGTTTGGTTGTATGGAGCATAGAACAGCTGAAGCGGCCACAAACGAGGTGCATGCAGATTGTAGCGTTCTCGAAGCCTGATTCGTTGCCTATGCTTTAGGGTTTAGGGTTCCTTGTAGTGGTTCCTTTTAGTCCTGTCTCGCATCATAGTACATATTGTCTCAATGCTGCACCACTGGAGATTGCTTCCGAATTTCTTGTGGTATACCTCAAGCTAATTTCTCGGGACCAGTGCCTCTTATAGGTTTTCTTCCAGGGTGTATTGTAGGGGGTGAGTACCAGCTAGCTACTTCGCAAAACAGGGATCCATTGATGATGTGCGCCTACACTGGGATCCTTTGCAGTGCCACGCTCTAGGGAGGCACTTCCACCACATTTAGGCAGGGGCCTGCTGCATACTGTTGCCTTCATGACTTTGACCCTCCCCCTAATCCTGCCCTAAATACTTTCCACAAGGCTGCACCCTGATAATGAGTCGTATCTGCAGCTGCTGAATCATTGAGGTTGGAAGACAGGCCCGTGCTGAGGGGCAGCAGCACGGCTCTGTACCACAAGCGCCTAAATTCTTGCAAAGACTCGCGTAGTCAACAAGTTACGTCAACAGAGCAAGAGACGAGCCAATCGAACAACATTTGGACAGTTACAACACCAGCTCCAGTCACAGGAGAGGCCTACTTAAGAATTCAATGTTAGCAGGCCCTCACGATTTCGACAACATGCATGACCTGAAGTAACTGGAGGTACGGTACTGCCGAAATGCAAAACCCTGTCTCTCACCCTCTTCCAAGAGTTTGGGCTATTGTGGACCGTGCCGTTGAAGTGGGTGATCCTACTGAAGCGACGCAGAAGACAAAACTAGGGTTCTAAACGATTGGGTCTCCACAATTAGGACGGTAGTAGTTTGGGTCTATATTGGGGTTTTTGGCTTCTTCTTGCTCATACAAACAATATCTGCGGGGGTCTGTGTAGCTGGGCTATGGTTGGGTCTCTCGGAGGTTTGTGCCCTAAATCCTAGCCTTCAACCCTAAACCCTAAACCTTGAACCAATTTGGGTGGGTCAACGTGATTCAAGCTTGGAAAGCTCGAGCAAGATGCCATAATAGCAATACCCACCCACAAACTGACATGCAAGCCTTAAAAGCGCCCCACAAGGACTGCCGAGCTTTGAACAGGGGACCATATCAGCACCTGTGCTTGCTTGTGGGAACGTAGTCATTGTGAATCCATGTAAATCTTCAAGTTTTCAGGGCTTGTTGTCTATCAGGCTGTGCTAGCAACAGCGGACGGTGGTCTAAAACACTGAGCTCTATTTCTGTCGTTCGCGCGAGAGTCTGAGCGCACGTTCTTGCTTCCAATCAGCCCTAGACCCTAGACCTTTATTTAAGGAATCTCGCGCGAAGCTTGGCATCCTCTGGCGAAGCATATGCGACATTCTGCAGTCCCCTGCATGCATGGGGACACCATCCTAGAATGTAGGAGCACCGGTCAAGATGTCATGGGGTTGTTTTGCAGCGTATATCCTGGAGCAGGACGCGTTCTGCTGTACTACGACCCTGAAACTCAGAGATGCCACTGCCGCTGCCATGTTTTTCAAACGCTGCAATCGTGCAGGGTTTCGGGCCTGAGATGGTCTCGGCTTTTGGCCAGCTTAGCTGCCGATCCTACACTTCCTTCACTCGACACACCTAATACCACACCTCAAGAAGAACTGCCACCAAATTCTCGACCAACATCAGTAGAATTGCAGGTTTTCTTGCTCTGCGAGATACCCCCCAGAAGTGCAATCACGCTTCAATCCCCTCCTTAGACCTCCAGGTACATACTCCAGAAAAGCTCCAAACCTTCCCTCATCTATATGAGCTATAGTCTAAA
>CAJNIZ010019114.1:36163-58204 GCA_905231905.1 Symbiodinium pilosum
TTAGACTATAGCTCATATTGCTAGTGGTAACAGTACTGAGGAGAGGCCCCCCTGAGCCACCTTAGCCCCGCGAACCCTAGCGTGGTTGCCATGGCACTCCTCGGCGAGGATTGCTGAAGACTTTCATTGGGCAAGTTATTCAAAAATTAGGCGTAGCTTCGAAGAGGATTTGGGGGTTATATAGCCCTAAACCCTAGTCCTAAACCCTATGTATGGTTTTGGGTTTCCAAGAAGTAGAGGTTCCCTCATCTATGGTAACCCCTCAGTTATGGGGCTTGGGGTATATAGTATATAGGGTGATGACTTCTTATCCCAAATGGTTGCTTACAAGGGAACCGTATCGACATGGCCTTGTTTTCCTCAGTTTTGAAAGAAGGCTTCTGTGTAACGATGCTGGATGTGCCCTGGGTTCCTCAGTAGCGGGCAGGAGTCAAAGTTGCAACGGACGAGTCCTAAGCCTGGAACATCACCTAATTAGCAGCACTGCATATCCCGACATCTTGCTTTTAGTTTACTACGGCTGGATAGCGTCAGGTGCGGAAGATGGGTCATCAGTCAAGACGCTTGCAAAAAGACATCATTGTCACACAGAATGTCAACCACCCTACGGTAGATTCATCACAAACTTGCGCTGACAGTGCAGACCCCAACTAAGATAACCCTAAACAAGCCACCACCTACTCCTAAAAGTCTTCGGTAAAAAGCAGGCCTTCGTCTTTGCCACCCCGCCAAATGCGCTTCCTGTGACAAGGCCTTGCGAGAGGTTTGGCGGGGCTCCCCGACCCTTTTCACTAACATATGTGTTTTCCAAAGCAGGTGTGTTTTTTGCGAGTGACTTCAGTTCAATGTCTGGGGGCCAATCTTGAGACCCTCCCAGTGCTGAGTTCACCAGACGGGTCTGCGGTAGAAACTCAGGGCATTTTCCAAGGGTTCAAAGTTCAAAGTCGTTTCACTGCCTCACCCTTGGGTCACGGCACACTGTGGGTTTTCTGCGCGGAGTAGGAGAAGTTCTTGGGCCTGGGTAGCATGGAAACCGCAACAAAGAAGTGGGAAGGCTCATTGAGGAGAACGCTGCGTAGCCGTTACTTTGAGCGGGGGGGGTGCCCAAAATCAAGGTCCATCCATTAAGGTATGTTTGACTCCTTATGGTGACGGCTTATAGATTGTACCTGAAACAACATGAGTTTTGGTCACTATGTACGCGGCAGTTTCCAACAACAGGAGGACCCCAGCATAGCTTCCAAAATCCTATTATCGCGATTTGAGGGATCCCCCAAAAGTATCCCTAATCGTGGGAAATCCTAATCCCTACAAACCTGGACATAAAGCCCAAATTCCATTTAAGATTCCGTTTTCTTGTCCATTTGATTCTCCAAGATCCCTACACCCTAAACCCTAAACAGTAGTTTTGACTTTATTCCCCCCCATATAAAACTTGATAGAATGCCCGATGGTACCCCTGATGTTGCCAGATCTTGTCATGAGAAGGGGGCTCACCGGGTGATGTCGATTATGACTTGCCTGGAGATGTGGCCCATGCTTTGCCATGGCGCATGTGACATGGATGTGGGCTTAAGTTGCCTAGGGTTAAGCCTTCAGCGCTTAGGGTTTGCATAGGGTTTTGTAGGGTCTGACTACAACTATGCCCATGCTAGATGATGACTATTCCCTGCGGGCTTTGGGTGCCCATTGGCAATTCAGATTTGTCGCAGGCTCGCCTCAAAGCCCGGGCGGCCAGCACACGAGGTTCCAGAACGAGGCTGGCAATGCTCGCTTTTAATGCCTTGTTTGGTAAGTTGGGGGCTTGTAGTCTTTTCGGCGGGCTAGTCTCTAAATACCAGCCTTATATACGCCTTGCGCAAGGGTACCCACCTGGTAGCTCGCCCATTTAAAACGTCCCATGAAAATGTCCTGGGGTCCTGGGGGGTGCAAACGGTCACGTGCCCGCGGCAGGGTCCAAATAGGGATCCAAGCGAGCTTGCAGAAATGTTGGAACCCCGTCGGCCTTGATATCCTCAAGGGTTTACGTAAGGGTTTAGGGTTTAGGGTTCCCATCGCATTTGCAAACCACAGGTGCGTCGTCTTCACTTGCAGCCGCAGCCACTGTTTTAGCTGGCTGCGTCGTGGCAAAGAGGCGCATATGCTGCATGCTGTTGATGCAGGAAAGCTTGCTCGACTTAATTAAGTATGGAGGTATACCAGGTTGCACAGGATTTCTCCCGCCTGCACCGTACCCCAAACAGTCTAGCTACCTATTGGGTAGAGACTCAACTTCACCCCCAAAGTACCTAGAAAGGATCCCCTTGACCCCGGGATCTCGAATTGGATCCTTGAGGTAATTACACTCCCAAAACCCCATTCCCAACCCCCCAAACTCCTAACACGAAAATCCTAAACCCTAAAACCCTAAATGCCTAGACCACTAAACTCCCACATCCCTAAACAGACAGAACGTGGCTACGACAGCTGCCAGGCGGTCTGAGCCACGCTGCGCCGTCACCCTCAAGGCATTTGGGATTACGTAGATACCTCTACCGCTATATGGGCATGTACATGTACACGCACATATCTATATACATACACATGTATACATGTTTATATATATATATACATATTTACATATATACATATATCTTGTATGCAGATATATATATTCATATTATGTGCATACACATATGCGTATGTTTTTTGATGTGTGCATTGGTTTGGGTTCTGTTGAGAGCATGATAGGGGTCTGTGCACTATTCCAGGTTTGGAATGTATGCTGCGGCGTGGCAGGGCTTAGATGTAGGTAGTCGGATGTGTGGGTGTAGGCTTTGGGGTTGGAGGGTTGAGACCTGGAGGGTTTGGGGTTGGGAGTTGGGTTAGGGTTGAGGGTTGGAGGGCTTTCGCTGGCATCTTGGAGGTTATGCTGGCAGTGGACCTTGCGAAGTAGGTGGTTAGGTACGTAGGAAAGAACTCAAGTTTTGAGCTTAACCCAGATGGTAGTTTCCCATAAAATAGCGGGACCCCAAACTACCATAATCCTTATCATGGGGATTCCCAAAATGGAGACTTGTGTTTGGCAATAGGCTGTCCTGGGTGCTCAGTAGGGCATCGGACTTGAGGCTCCTGCCTTTGGTTTTGCACACAATGATTTTTGTCACAGCTTGAACTGTACTTGAAGCCTACTTGGAGGGTCAGGCGGCCTTAGCCAGTAGGTGCATAATGGGGATGACTTGGGTTGCCACACGGCTTTAGGCATTATAGGCTATAGGTATACTTACTAAGTCCCCCTGACCCTGACAGCAGGGCCTGCGCCACGATTTGTGTCCAAGCAAGGTTGATGGTTTCGGGTTACCCTATTGCTGGGGCCTTGCCCGTTCAGGGTTCAGGGTTTCGGGGTTGCATGGCCGGCCACTTAACTCTCCATGCAGCACCAGGCATACACGTAGGCCCTGGCTTTTCAAACTTCGGTATTTAGGGTTGCGCGTGGCACTGTCAGGATTCCGGATTTTGGGGCTGTTGCATGGGACTGTCCAAGAGAGACCTTTCCAGAATCCTCAACAGGGATTGCCCATCTCCCTCTACGCCCTTTATCGCTTATACCAACCCCAGACGCTGACATTGGCGTTCGCAGGCTACGTCTACCTCTCTTGAGGCAGAGGCGGAGGCGGGCTTTCCAGAGGTTACTACTGTTGACCCCTTCTACTGAGTTTCTACTGCGCATGAGCAGGTAGCACATTGTTTCCCAGCTTTAATTAAAGTATGTGAATCTGTCTGAAGCTACGTATTGGCACATGCCATTTCGGCAAGCTTGTTTTAAATCATGGCCTGCATACTGTGCGACAGGCCCAGTGTTTTAACATCAAGGGTTAGCTGGGGGGGGTCCTGGCATGAGAGTCCCAGGGGCGCTACGGGTACCTTATTCGAGATTACTCTTCGAGGAAAGGTCCTGCGGTGAAGGCGTATTTGAAGGCATGCGTGCTTGCGTCGCCTTGCAACGACTTGGAAGAATTTGCCTTGGAAGTTGCTCAAAATCATAGATCACGGCAAGAAGGGTACTACCATTTCGTGGTCTAGGCGGGTTTGCTAGATTGAAAAAACTTGAGGTCTTGAGATTGTCATGCGCGTTTTGCTGTGCCGTGCCTCATGACATGATGTGGAATCCATTCGTGCTTCAAGCCGGGGCTTAGAATGGCAGTCATATTCCCCAACCAACAAGCCTTGTTGCGGGGCTTACTTGCGTGCAGGATTTCCTTGAGCCCTTAAGGCTGTCTTGAGGAGATGACCCAGCCCCCAACCTTTCATGTAACTCCTTCGCGGAATGACGAGCCAGGTACTAGAAGACGAGGAAGAGGAGGAGGACGTGTGACACACCCACTCTGCCCCCAGTGAAGCCTACGCTCAAGTAAAGAAGCTTTTTGGTTTGGGCTGCATAGTGAAGAGCACTCTTGTACAAGCCATGACCACTTGCACGTGATGACTGATGATTGCGTGGCTGTGCGCATTTCCCATGTACCGCGCGCACCTGCAGAATGATGCCCTGAGCCTCAATGGAGCTTGACTGGATTGCTGTGAAGGAACTTGAATTAAGTTACCACAATGGGTACACATAGTAATTAATATGTTTTCCCAATAGTAACCAAAATCAAGTTCCTTAACAGCAGCCCAGTTGAAGCTATAGACTTTCTTCTCGCAGGAGGCGCCGAAATCAAAGCCCCTGGAGTATGACGAAACCCGAGCGGAAGGCTGCCGTTCAAATTTGTACCCATTGGGGTTAAGTTGGGGTTAATAATTGGGACAATGGAAAATATAATGGAAGCTACTACATTGATAATAGGGAATGAATAGTGGTATATAGGAATAATGGAAAAGAGAACGGAAACTACTATACTGGCGTTGTATTGGGTTTAGGCCCTTCAAATTTGTACCCACTGGGGTAATATTAGCGTTATATTGGAGTTAAATTAGGGTTATATTAAGGTTATATTGGGGTAATATTCGGGTTATATATTGGGGGGTTATATTAGGGTTATATATTGGGTCTATGCAAGGCTTATATATATATATATATTGGGGTTATATGAGGGTTACATTGGGGTTATGTTAGGTTACATCTTGGGGTTATACTTGGAGCATGGAAAATACAATGGAACCTACTATTTAGGGTTTAGGGTTTAGCGGCTGCACCTTGAAGGCAAGTAATACTGGCAATGACCTGGGCTACTCTACCCTCCCTCAAACGAACATGGAAGCCCATATAGTCCCCTTTTAGAAGAACTGTAGTCTTTATAGGGCCCTATTTGGATTTCCATGTTAGTTTGCGGGAGTGTATGGCTCGGAGAGGCGCTGCTTGAGAGAGCACGGGTCTTGCGGTAGCATGCCCCGTGCCACAGACATGAAACGTGTTGGCTGCAGCATGTTTGGACTTGACTGTAAGTTTTTCACGTTAGACACGAAACAAATGTGAGTTTGTAATGCTTGAGACAAGCCTCCTAGACACGAAGCAAATGTGAGTTTGTAATGCTTCAGACAAGCTTCTTCTCATCTGCACATGGATTCCTAGGCAATGCCGTTGTAATTTCAATTAGTTTGAACGGTTAGGAAGGGCGTTGAAAAATTAAACGTCTGCGTATCTGCAGTTTGATACTTGCATGGTTTCTCTTGTGCATTGACTGCTCTACGGCTACAGGAGGAGTACTGCCATGCTCACAAAACGAGAATGCCCCCAGTATTCCAAGAGCCCCCCCCAACTCTGAGCTGTCCAGTCCAGAGTGCGTCAGTGGGTTTGTGGTAATGGGGCTTAGCATCGGCTCCAGGCATATTTTCAGCAGAGTCCAGAAGTTGAACGAAACCCTGGACCCTAAACCAACTTGAATAGTCGCTTGCTGCCAAGATTCATGCTGCAAGTGCTGTCCTTCTGGTGTTCTTGATACATGGAAGTTGATATGTTGCGCCCCGGAAGCTTTCGGCATGTAGTCCTACTTCTGCAGTTGCATACCCTGACTTCTCCTTTTTACCCTGATTTCTCAACAGTTGAAGCATGATGCAAGCTGAACGAAAAATCTTCAGGGCTAAGGTGGCCAAGGCCTCCCAACCGATTGATCCACTAGCACTCCAGCCATTTTCAGCTGAGTTTCCGCACAGCAGCAGCTGGGTTCTCAATTGCTCCTCCCACTTGTCGAAGCCAGGAATCATCGCTGCAGTGCAACTGGGTCGTTGTTGGGAGATTTTGCAGTGTTGGAGGACGTGGAGTAAGAACTGCAACCCTGTATGGAAGGTGAACCTACATGCAACTAAGCAGGCCGCAAAGAGAGTGGGGGGGCACATTTGGCGATCCAATTTTGAGGTTGGATCGAAAAAGCCGAAGCCTGACTGAGGCAAGACGCCAGAGATCAGAACGAAAGCGCGTCGGCTCTGTTGCAGGAGCCTGTGGCCAAGCTTCTCATCGAGCCAGAAATGTCGTGTGGGGCTCTTCTAAATGGGGGGACCCTGAGTGACCCCAGGGATCTACAGGGACCATGAGGAGACCCGAAAGGGATCACCATGTTTGGACTTTGGAGTAGGGAAGATTTCGGGAAGCATTCATATTATAAGGTAGTTTACCAAATTAGGGTTCGCCCGAATAACTGATGTCCCCCATCCGTAGCCCAACATCCCCCAAGATGGCCTTAATTGTTGGAAATCCCTGCTTTCATCGCGGCGCCAGGTAGCTTTGGGCTGAAGGCATGTGACCACGAGTTGCTGGTTGTTACCTAGGAGGGAAGGTATGGAAAAGAAACTGAACACTACAATTCAGGGTTAAGGGCTCATAGCTTGGGGAAGAGGAATGGAAACTACTTAGGCTATTGGAGAACTCAGGAATGGAAGAATGAACTGTAACCAGTACACCTGGGGACTTGTTGGGGGTGACTATATTATCAGGATTGGCCATTCCCGGCCCCTACACCCTAAAACCCTAAACCCCAAATGGTAAGATGAGAGCTGCAGCAGAGAAGCTGATGGCCCTGACGTCCCAAGCTCTACGAGGAGAGGGAGGGTTATACAAGGCTCACTCGAAAAGGCTGCACAAAAGGAAGCAACGACAAGGACTATGGTCTATAGGGGGTATAGAGAGGGACCCCGACTTGCGGGCAATACCATGGCCCTGTCATCATTGGGCTTCCCACTTAAAACCTCAAAGCAAAGCACCCACTACAACCCTCGTCATAAGGGCCTCAAAACTGTTGAAACTCAGAATCATACCCACAAGAGCCCCACGCTGCCCTGCTGCCACGTCGCACAAGCTGCAAGAGCCACAGCTGATGAACTGAGGCGGAAGTTGGTTACTGACAACTCTAGTATGGTGCAGGCCCTGTGCGGGTTTGGGGATCAGCATGCATATCGGCCTTCTAGTTCTGAGCACAAGCATGTCTGGAGGAGCTTGCAGCCTTATGTAGGAGGTTGGCCTCTTCGGGGAGTTCATCAAGGGAACAGCGCCCCAATCTTAAGAAACTGTCGCATAAATGCCGATTGCGGAGAAGTAGCTTACAGGTGAGCAGTTTGGTGTAGGCCTTCCATACCACTCCACTGAGTCTTGGGGTCCTTCTCAGAGTCCGTATGGGAGTGCTGTGAAACTTCCCACATGATGACGCATCTAATCATAGACGGTTTGAGGGTTTAAGTAAGGTGTGCTTCAGCAAGTCAATTCAAACTAAAGATGTCTTGCAACAGGCCAGTGCGTACATCTGATTCGCAGTCGTTGAGCCTTGACTCCGTGCTTGCTCGGGCGCATGCTGCTGAGTCTTGCTCGGATTGAAGTCCTTCTTCGTGAGCTGTTGCGGTTCAAGCATGGAACTGGGTGCAACAGGAAGAAAGCGACTAGGCTATGCTGCAAAGCACATTCCGCAAAAGGATTGTTGTTTCGTATCCTACATGACACCGAGACCTGCTCAGGTCAGAGCAATCTCAGCTAAAGATTCGAGATCTATGAGTTTTCCGCATCCCCAAACAGCCCTTGACTCATATCTGGCTTTGCAGATGGCCACAGGGATTGGGGAGCCGTTGCCATGCATGCGGCGGTGATTTAGGCTCTTACCGCACGCCGTGAACAATTGGAGGCAGGGCATGCGAATGTGGACTGCTGGGATAGGTGCAAAAATTACGAAGGGTTTTGCAAGAATGAAATGGAAATTGCGCCGACACTGATTATTGCGGTTTCCATAGATTAGGGGTCCTCTTTTTTTAAGGTCCTCATAATTCGGACTGGAGATTTTTAGATCTAGAACGGGATCGCCAATTGGTTTCAAGCTGTGGTCAGGTTCAGGGTTTCTACACGCTGAAGTCCAACCCGCATATATGCGTGTACAATGTCGCCCCCAGAAGGCTTTAAGAGAAAAACTGGGCGCATAGTTCATGAATCAAGTTTGTGCTGCGCATGCAGGTGGAACTGTATGAGCCTAGCCTGCCAATTCCAAAGGTCCTGGAAATTTATACCCATATAAGTTATCAGATAAGCCTTGACCCTAAACCCTATATAACCCATTATCATAGTTTCCATTTTTGTTTTCCATTATCCCTATATAACCTTAAACCAGCCGTAGCAAGCCTGGGGCTCTAGAATAACCAAAGCAAACAAAAATCTGGGAGCATCATGAAGCCCACAAATCGCAAAAGTTGCAAACGCCAAGGCTAAAAACCCATTCCCAAAACATACACATTCATAGCCAGGCGGGAGGCTGTAAAAATGGGGCTTCCTTACTACAGCAACCCTTAACCCTAAACCCTATACTATACACCCACATTATAGTAACTTAATTCAAGTTTCTTAACAGCAACCCAGTGAACAGACTGCGAGCAGGCACACAGACGGTTACTCTGCTCGGCTCTTCGCAGCCCGGCTCAGATAAAAAATATTCTAAGATAGAGGTACTCTAGTCCCCAATATGGGTCGAGGATGGGTGGGCTTCCGGTACTTTAGTCCTCAATATGGGTCACTGCCTATATTAGCCTGACTAAGGGATCCTTAATGGTGGACATACAGGTCATTATTGTAGTTCAGTATAGTCCCTAATGTAGTCCTTATAACAATGGATTCTATGTCCATAAATTAAATTAACTGCGTAAGATTGACTGTGGTTCTTACGAGCTGTAGCCTGAACTAGTATCCCCCTCAATAACCCCTATAATACTCCCCTACATAATCCCCTATATAATAATTCCCTTGAAGGAGTTTAGACCCTAAACCCTAAACCCTGAACCCTACATAATCCGCTATCCCCTTTCAGGAGTTTAGACTATAGCTCATATGGGAGATTTCGCAACATCAGGGCTTGACTGGTTGGCAGGCAGTCCACGCTGCTCCTGGTAGTGGAATGCGCTGCTTGCGTGCGCGCTAAAGTCTAAACGCCGTGAAGCGGGGTATAGAAGGAAGGGACTACATAGGGGGGTATTCCAGGGGATATGAAGGGTATACTAGGAGTTTAGACTATAGCTCATGTGCATGTGCAGCAGCTTGAATGTCAAGGATCCAGATTTTTCACAGTTTGTCCAGGAACCCTAGATGCTAAAGCTTAGCCACAGGCTTAGATGACATGTATCATAGGACACTCTTTCAGATCCCTTTGTTTTTGTGATTTAGGGCCGAGGGTTATTTTGGATAAACATTGCCCTAACAACAGAGGCTGACTTCCGAGGCTGCTTCAACTCAAGTGAGAGCCTGAACTAGAGAAGGGCAGGAATCTCATTTTCCGGCCTGCTGTTCAGGAACTTAAATTAAGTTACCGGATGGTGAGTAGCAACTAATTTAAGTTCTTTAACAGCAACACAGTCATTTGCGGAGGTGGTGGTTTCCTCATGAAGACCTTGTTCTATTGTACTTTGCAATCCAATGTACGAGGGGTTCACGGCCAGGGTACTTAACTAGAACTTAAGCACACGGTCCCTAGTCCTTGCTGCAAGTCCACAATATTCATGCGGCCCTCAAGCTCTGAACCTTTAGCACGAAACCTTAGCCCTGCAAGAGCTACATATATCAGCCCTAAGCACCACACCTGAAACCTTACATCCATAATTAAACCCTGAAACCCGACACCTCCCCCCAACCCTGACACACCAAGTATTCACTTTGCCTGGTGGCCCATAGAATCCGTATATAACCCCTATAATCCCTGTAGTTTCCATTTTATTTTCCATTATCCCAATATAACCCCTATATAACCCCTATATAATCCCTGTAGTACTTTGCAGGTCATGCCTCAGCGCGGCTCGGGGAGTTTGATGCGCAGGGCCTGGCCAACACAGGCCAGGGGGTTCTGGGAGAATGGGGGGGGGCAGGAACGACGGTCTACGGTTTCATGTAGGAGGGGGCGGGTGAGGGGTGTTGTGAGGATTGTGGGAAGGATATGAAAGTTTTATGGAGTATCGGAGCAGGATTTGTTGGCATAGCTGCGAGTTTGGAGTTGAATCAGAACTTTGACGGGAGGATTTCTGGATCAAAACTGAATAAGCGGCATCTGGAGGGAGAAAGGAGGGGCCTGTGTCAGGTGGGCTTGGAAAAGCGAAAAGACCGTCGCGAAACCCATAGCTCATGTGCCTCTACGCCTTGTACCTTGGAGCACCTTCCAAATCCCTTAGCGCCAGTCATGCTATACTACCTTCCTTCCAGCTTCACCAAGACCCTTATGCTTCCTGCAAGGCATCTGAGTTCTCTGACCATCAGTTACAAACCTGCCCGGTGACAGGCATGGCATTTGCATTGCATTGCATCCACTTGAGCGGTCCCATCAGCACTGCAAGCAGCTACTACCGCTACGTTCCACATCCGCTTAAGACTGCGCACGCTCCAGCCTCTTGCTAGGCGCGATCAACAACATGAAAGGCAAAATGTCGTATGAACAAATGATGGCCCTGCAACCCCTTAAAGGAAGCAAAGGCGATTGGCCCTGAGGGGGCAACATCCCGCAAAATGGCACTGCAGGCATGGAATGGAGGAAACAAAGTATATAATATAGGGCATAGCCCCAAGCGCCCGTTCGTCTATTGAATTGAAGACAACCGGCAAGAAACGCTCTTGTCTTACTGGTGGTTACTAGGGGGATAAGAAAAGATCATCCCTGTTGCTAATCCCTAAACGAATTCCCGCATTTCCTACTAACCCTAAATCCTAGACAATATATACCATATATATATATATAGATATATATATATATGTTCCCTTTTCCCCCACTAAGCCTGAACCCTTAGCCTTAACCCTATCCAGTCCTTCATTCCCTACTAACCCCCAGCAAGTTGAAACCTTGTCAGGGTGGGCTCGCGCTGCTCTCCTCCCGCACGGCGCAGCGGCGCTGGCGGCACCAGGGCCGGCACTGCATAGGCCAAGGGGACTGGAGGATGGTTTAGGGTTTAGGGTTTAAAGGTTTAGGGTTTAAGGGTTTAGGGTTTAAGGGTTTAAAGTTTAGGTACTACTATTTATTTTTGGTATTAGTAGTCGTTTTAGTATCAGTATTCATTGTTACTTTCATTATTGGAGGCTGGAGGATAGACTTGGTCATTGTTACTTATTGTTATTCTTGTTGTCTATTGTTACTACTGATGATTTTAAGCATAAGTAGTACCATTTATGGTTACAGTCGTTAGTACCATTAGTAGTATTCTTTCTTATTATTGTTGTGCTTATGATATAGACTACCCCTAGCTCCTTAGCTCCCCCCAAAAGTATGACTTGTTATTATGGTTGTAGCTATTCATGTGGCCACTCTCATTAGTGTTACTGCTATTCTTGCTGGTCCTATAAATGTTACTATTACTGTTAGTGTTAGACTCATTGTTGTTATTATCATTCCTGTTCGTCTTCTTGTTGTCGTCGTCGTTGTTGTTGTTACGATTATTAGTGTTACCTTTACGATTGCTATTAGTGATTACTATTGTTATTTTTTGGTGACTTTTTGCGACTTTTTTGGAAGTTTGAGAACGTGTGGAGATTCTGGCTTCTGGGACTTTCCATGCAGATTCTGCAGGGATTCTTCAAGGATGTTGGCAGCCATCTATAGTGTCGTATTTCCTTCTTGATCATGGCCGCACCCCACCTGTTTAAATACTTGAAGTGGGCTTTTCTTGTTTCCTGACGATTTAGTATCATCTCTATTTCATAGACACCCCGTGCAAGCATATAACTCACCTGCAAGAGGGATTCCCTAAACCCTAAACTTTGCCTTGTATGACCTTCATAGAACAGCATAGCTTAGGTGGACCCCGCACTATAAGGGGTAATGCTGATTATATTAGGGGAGTTCTACCTGAAGTATAACACTTAAGCCGCCACTCTGGTTATGCGGTGGCATCCGCCTCCAAGACCAGTGAACGCCCAGCCCCCCTGAAATGCTAAACTTGCTTGCCTCTCCTTCCGGAGTTATCCCCAGTCTGAAGTTACTTGCTATGTCCCCCTGACCCTAAACCCTAACTAACATTGTAGTTTCCACCCTCCAGGTAAGCCTTGAACGCGCTTCCGACTTAAAACCCACAATCATGATAGTAATAGTAAAAATAATGGTACCGATAATAAAAATACTAACCACAACTATAGTAAGTATGAATAAACGGATATAGATGGGCTTTCGTCTAGACTCAATAATTTTGTTAAGGGGGTTATGTAGGGGAGTACTAGAGGGGCTACTGAGGGGGATACTCGGAGTTTAGACTATGGCTCAAGTAGCTTCTTGCGGAGGCAACTCCCAAAGCCCAGTGCCCAGGGCCCGGCGTGTTCTGGCTTTGAGTAGGGTCTAGGGTTGAGGGTTTAGGCTTTGGGGATTAACTTACTGGTTCTTAGTAGGGACTATAGGCAACAAGTTACATATACATATGTGTATATATATATATATTTGTATATATATATATATATTGTGGGTTATATGGGGATTATGCTCCCTAGTTCCCTTCTCAGAAGCAGCAAGTCAGGGGTTTAGGAGGGTGTAGGGTTCTAGGGTTTTGGCGTTTCTTGTGAAACAGATAGGAAGTGCGCATTGGAGCTTGCTGCCTGAGGTGTTGGGATTTGAGCATGTTGCATGTCGCGTTTTGAGTTCTAAGATATTCCGGAAACTTAATATCGAGCAGGCCGTTTTTGCCGTTGACCATCTATTCACGAGGAGCTGGCGTAGAGGCAGTAGCCAAGGGGCTTTGCAATTTCGTTGCATCCTGCGCCAAACAGTGACTCAGACCTTTCAACTCTGCGACAGCTCCTGTAGACAACCCCAAAACAGCTTCCCTCTTCCAGGGCTGCTTGCTGTGTGCCCTGCCTTTGCTGAGGAATAGCGTCTGGAGCTTGGCTTGGCTGTAGCAGGCCGCTTGGATATTAGATATTGAAGCTTCCTGCTGCTCAAGTTGACAGACGTTTTCCCCCCCCCACCCCCCCTTCCCCACTTCAAGGACACCTCTTTTTCAGGATGTTAAAGAGGGCTCTAGCTCGTTGAAAGCTGGAGCAGGGCCGCAAGAGCGGGTTGCTGCAGAGTATCTACCAGAGAGGGTTTCGCAACTGTATAGGGGGGCCCTCATGGTAGCGCAAGATCATCTCTCAATCATACACGTCTCCTACAAAATGCCATAGCTCTTGACGCTCGCCCTAGATCCCACCCTCTTGCTTCCTGAATCCTGAACCATGGACTCTTTTTTGAGCACCTTGCCCAGGAGGACCGCGAGGTGATCCAGGCCACAGCGGCGCAGCTGTGGTCGAAACTCGGAGAGTGCCGCATAGCTGGATGATTCGCATGACTAAGTAGGGTGTAGGCTTTATACTCCGGACAATGGACAAGAACATGAAGATTGGAATGGGAACTAGACTAAGGGTGGACGTGTTTACGCTTGCGATGGTCGTGCTGGTGTTGTAGCTTATGATGACTCGCGCTGTGTTTGTGCTGATATGGCTTATCGTTGTGACTTCTTAGCTTGTGGTGGTCGTGTTCCGAGGCAGGGCGCTGTGGGGGGGGGGGGGGGGGNNGCTTTCCAAAATGCATTCTTCTGGTGAATTGCTTATGTTATATCGACTCAGCGAAGTGTTGACTGGCAGAGGCCCGTGTCTGGAAACAGAAACAATCCTTGGGTAAGCCTTTTGTGATGCTTTCCAGAACTCAGGCCGTGGTAGGCCGGTTGGTGGTAGTTTGGAGTGGGTGTTGACTGGCGGGTGACCTTGCAAACGACCCTTCCCGATCCAAGGCAAGTCAAGGCAACTCGATACTGTAGGAGTCGCACAGCTGTGCTGTATCCCAGTTGTTGCTCTTTTGCGTTCAGCTAAATTATTTTCTGCGATAGCAACCCCACAAAGAGGATGCACAACAGCTTCTGTGCAGGTCACAAGCATATGACCTAGTAAGGACATACTCGTAAGTAACGTCAGGATGAGGACGAGTCATTGTGACTGTAGCCGTACCCAGAAGCATACGCAGCCTAATAGGAGAGATGGTCATCTGTCCTTTTAAGGCTTTACGGCTTACTGTAGGGCTACTGTAGGGTTAGGAACAACAACCACTACCCTCCAGCGACCTTTGAAATCCCATTCGAAGGACAACAACCCCGAATGACTTTGAAGCTGCCATCCTTCTTCCATTCCCTGCATTTTGATTACGGCAGCACCCTAAAACAATCCTTGGGCTCTGATAGGCTCTGTATCATAGGGGTTGGGCTTACCAACATAAATACTTACCAACCCTTGTATAGACCCAGTTTCAGTAGATGTTCCATGTGCCTGGCCATTTGGTTTTCCATTCCAGAAACTGCAGCAAGGCCTTGCGCGTCAGCCCACTGTAGCTATCATATGACCCTTAAAGGGTGCTTTCATATGTTGGGGTTGCTAAAACCCTCCAATTACCCAACTAAGTCCAGACCTAGATAGGACTTTCCGTTTTCTTCTCCACTAGCAGCCACCATGATGAAGTAAGGCCTATATGTCCTGTGGAACTCTCCAGAACCCTGCAAACCCTATAGACTTCAAATCACTAAGCCTTGAACCTGAAACCCCTAGGCCCGGAACCCTAAGCCCTAAACCGTAAACCTGAAACCCTAAACTTTAAACCCTAAACTTTCGATCCTAAACCCCAAGCGGTACTAGTAATAGGAATAGTAGCAGTGAATAGCACTAGGAATACTGATCGCTTTATTAAAGCAACCCAGGCAGCGCGCAAGGCCTGGCGAACAGCACGCGGAGCTCTGCGACGCTGCTCTGGCAGGGCCAGGCGCTGAAAGCGGCTCTAGGAGGCTGGGCATATTGGGGTTATACAGGAGATTACATTTGGGGTTTAGGATTTAGGGTTTAGGATTTAGGGTTTAGGGTTAAGGATTTAGGATTTAGGGTTTAGGATTTAGGGTTTAGGTTTAAGGATGTAGGGTTTAGGGTTTAGGGTCTGAAGTCTTTAAAGGGGGGTCTAGAGAAGGTTATATAGGGGATATGTAGGGGTTATTTAGGTTTTAGGGTTTCCCAAAACTAGGGGTACTTTTTTGGGGTCCCCATAACAAGGATTATAGTGTCTATAGTGAGGTCCCCTCTCTACATTGGGAAACTACCATATGGCTTAGGGTACACAGGGGTATACGGCTTAGGGTTTGGGCGGGAAATTGGGGATTTATAGGAATGGAGCACCAAACGGAAAGTAGTGAACCTGGCAAATGACATGAAGAGTGGGCTTATAAGGATGTCCAATGCTTTAGGGCCTTTTTGGGGAGTTCCTATTGTAAAGGTCGTGGTTATGGTATATTTAGGGTTACACTGAGCCTGGACTACATCGAAATTCAAGGAACACAACATAAGTTTGAGCCCAAATACCCTTGGGTGCGAATTATATGCTAGATAGGTATACTGCGGGGCGGAGGCAGCTTTTGAAGCCTCAGCAGTGCATTTTAGGAATGACGTACGGATGCTAGGAATTGTCGAGGGCCTGAGGGGGTCGCCTAGCGGCTTCACGGAGCGTCGGCTCCAGGATCTAGACACAGGAAGTGCACAAGGACATACATGCAAGCAATCGGGGGTTTTCTTCGCATGTCAGTGATCCTTCGGGCAAATCATGAGCGTGGAGCTGAGCAGAGCTTGCTGGACTTGGGTGCTTTCCAGTGTCTTAGGGTCTGAGGGGTAACATGACGGAGGTGCCAGACTACATGGCTGACACAGCTTCTGCTAGTCCGGAGGTTTCAAGCCTACTTCCGATTTCCAAGATGCTAGCGATGTGGAGGACTTAGTTCTGGGTATGGGGTGCTTAGGGTTGAGGGTTCAGAGTTTGTAGGGTTTAGCATTCAGGGTTAGGAGACATGATTCAGGGTGTAGGGTTGGGGGTCTAGGTCTGAGAGAGATGGTTTAGGGTTCAAAGGTAACAAATCCGAGCATTGGCGTACAGCGCGTACAGCCGCAGGCTGCCAAGCCTTTGCGCCATGGGTGCATAGGTCTTATGTACACCCCTACTTGGAGGGTCAAGGGGATTTAGTAAGTATACTTGTAAGCCAGAAGAGGGCCGAGTTATCCCTAGATTATTACCCTGCTTGCTAAGTCCCGATGGCTCTCCAAGTAGCCCAGAAGCACTTCATCGTCGTAGCCGTAATAAGAATAACGATAATGATAACAGTAGGAAATTTAACAGTATGGTAGTACTAAAAGGAATAGTTCGAAAAGTAATTATAGTCCAGTGCAGGTGAGGTTCTGCGGATGATCCGGGAGCTCTCCGCGCAAAATCCGTCAAATGCAGCATGGGCTCCTGGCGGCCAGGCTCAGATTTCTCACCCACTTCCCCCATAATACAAATTCTCCATGCTTTCTCCTTCAGATCATGTTGTTCTATCGAAATTATTAATGACGGTGGTGGGGCGATTGAAAATACGGGCAGATCAGCCTTGAAGGCTGTTTTTGAGCAAGCTGATGCAAAACTTCTGTTCTTCTTCATGACTCTACAGCAAGTGAAGGAGGGTTTAGGGCTCAGGGTTTAGGGCGTAGGGCGTAGGGTCCATGACCCAAGGCAAGCTGCGGTCGGACTGCACTCAGCTCTTCGAGACCTCGGGGGATGCGTCCGCTGATGACATCGGGCACTGGGGAAGCGTTTGGATGGGGACTTCTGGAGACAAGGGCCACGTAGAGCCAATGTTGTTCCCCCAGGAACCTAAACCCTCACCTCTAAACCTTGAATAGTATAGCTAAAGATTGTTGACCCCTAAAGTTTTAGACCCCTACATTGCCTTTAGATCTAAGGAGCTCAGGGTCGGAGCTTGAGTGCCCGGGTTGCCATGAGGGATCCTAGAGAATGTGTAAGCTCGAGGAGGATGTCGACAGGGACAAAAAGGCTCCCAGCTGGAGATTTCGAAGTGGTTACACCTGGGGTAGAAAGGGTTTAGGGGGTTTGACCCCAATAATGGAGAATCAGTTGGAAAAAACATAGAGAGTGGGTTCCTTAGAATTATTTAGGGTGGTGCTTTCCAAGAAATGAGGACTCCAGTTTGAGGTCCTCGTGAATCAAGATGGCGGGATAATATTCAAGTTGAGCTTGGCCGAGCACGTTTGAGAACTTGTCTCAAAAAATCATGGGTGCCCTTGGGAGGTGCCAGTGGTAGGTTTAAGTCGAAATCTTGTCTTTTGAAGTCATATCAATTGGAAAACATTGTTTGGAAGCAGTCCTTTATCAAGATTGCGCTTGAACCGCAGGCTCCAAACACTTTGTCTTACGTTCTCCGGCGGCTATGTACACGTTGAAGACCCGAACAGTGTAATGCTCTCCCTTCTTGGCCCCAGCCCTGTTGCAGCGAAGGTAACGCGTACATCATAAAGGAAGACTGTACTTACTTGGCTCCCTTGAAAAGATCCCGTACCTCAGGCATCCCAAGGGTCTGGATTTTTGTGTAGCAATGCTAGATGAATCTCAGGATGCTCTGTGCGTTCTGATCACCTTACATCCCCGGGGTTCCTACAGTTGTTGCGCAAACCTTTCATGACCTTAGTCAACTATAACTATAACACTGTAATTTGCATGGTAGGAGGTGTTCAGGGTCATGCAGGATATTTAGTATCCACCGTGAAGGTACCCCTGTTTTCCCCATTGCCCCAGGCAATTCGGAGGCCAGGGTCCGGCCAACACGCTTCGGACGCCCGCAACACTGCGAATGCGCCACATGCGCTTCGAGCAGGCCTCATGCTGCGGGAAGGCTTCTTGTGAGGGTTGAGGGGGTTTGGGGCGCAGGGTCGTTTCCTGCGAAATTTGGTGGTTGTGGTCTCGGGCATTTGGGGCTTGGGAGACGGGATCTTCAGGGTTCCTATCACATTGTGGGGTCCTCATCAGAATGACTATATGGCTATATGGTCCATTGCTTGAGAAAAGTAATGACCGCATCATGTACACCAGAAAATTTGGTCCATACTCCTGGAATTTTCATTGTCCTTGACTCTTTGCCTTTTGATTGTGTTGTTTTGCTGGGGCTGGAGCAAGACATGCCCACTGGGTGTTGAGTGTCAATGTTGCCCACCCCTTTACCATGATAGCTATACGTCCTAGTCTGGTAAATTGCTGTAGGCCCAGCAACCCTTCTCGACCATTTCTGTCATAGGAAAGCCGTAACAGTCCCAGTGACCCCTAACAACATCCTCAATTTGTTGGGGCCTATATACTGGGGGTTCCATAGTAGCCCCATGAATTAGAGATGTCTGTGATGTCAGGGCGGGCTGGGTTACACCCTTCACACACCGTGCCCTGGCACAGGCCTTTGTGCAAGCTGCCCCCATAGTGCAGTCTGCGCCGCAGAACTTGGCCAGTACGGTGCAGACAGTGGCAAAGGTGAAGCTGCAATACCCTCAGTTTCTCGGCCCCATAAAGGTTTTGTAGTATGAGGGAAGTGCAAGGTTCTTCGTGGATATTTGAAATGATGTTCTGTTCTTGGCTTCAGGTAACACAGGCTGTCCAGGATGCTAGGAATGAGTTGGCGTCGTGTGTTAGCACAAGAACCGCGACCGGAATTACTGCCCAGAACCAGTTAGCGCAATGGGCTAAGAAGATGAGGATGACTTTTGGTTAGCGCTATGTTCAGAATTTGAGTAAGTGCTCTCCATTCAGGTGTCGGAGGTAGAGTGTGCTGTCGGTTGCTTCTGTGTTCGTATCTTGGCTGTTATATTTTGGTTGAGGCTGTGCCCGGGGTTGGACAGGTTTACAGATTTGCAAGCCTAGTCTAGTCATCAGCGAGCGAATCTCGGCAATTGACTCGCCTCAATGCTGTGTGTGCAAGTGTTTGCAGAGCTTGCCGGGGAGGCTGATGGACGCCTTATCAGCGCAAGTGCAGCGGGCCATGCCTGCGCCAAGCCCATAGCACCTTGCAAACATTTTGTCCCTTGGCCCATTTCGGCTGTTTACGCCTGCCAGTCTATCAAAATGCGGATAGCTGACCTTCTTTGCTTGGATTTCTATAGGCCGAACCACTGCACGCAGTGAATCATAGACATGTCATTATGGCCAGGCAGGCCCACGCTGCATTGGGCGAGCTGAGCGAACCTGCCCTGGCCGTACTATGCCGCACTGCTTTGTCCCGGCTACCAGAGCACGGTGTGCAAGATCCATCCAGTACGGCATAGGCTTCAGGGACTTCGCTGCCTGCTGATGTTTAGCTGGTGCAGGCTGCTGCAAAAGCTAGCTTATCAAAGCTGCCTGAGCCTGAAGCACAAAACGCCACAAACATGCTGCAGAGACCCGCGGGTGCCAAGCTTGGTGATGCTCACGTCACAGATGCTGCAGCGGAAGCCGGTCTGCAGCGCGTGGACGGCTTCACACCACAGGATGCCAGCAACACTTCGTGGACGCTGTCTACCCTGCTCCTGACGAAAACTGCGTTGCTTCATGCCCTGGGGCTCAGGATACGACAGATTGCGTCAGAACCCAAGCCATAGGAGCTGGCAAACACAGCGTGGACGCTCGCCAAAGTCTCTGACAACCGCGCTGAGGGACCGACATAGGTTCTTGCCGAGGCCTTCGCTGCTTGCACCACAGTGGCGAATTCGCAGGACCTATCCAGCTTCGCTTGGACACCAAGTGCCTTGGATGTATGAAGATTGACAGCTGGTGACACGAGCTTTGTTTTTGACCTGGGGGGGGGTTGAGAGTGGATCAGCGCTAGCCGTGCTTCAAGAATTTGAACCTGTGTGGAGCGCGTCATCAAGTCTTCAAAGATGCTTAGCATAAGCTGCCTGGCGCACCACCATAGAGCACTTGTGCTGCGGAGGCACCTAAGCGCTTCGGGATCTGCTTCTATTGGCGGCGCTGGGCAGAGAAGCAACGACGTGGCTGGGGCTAAGCAGAGGAACCATGAGTCCTTCAATCTCGGGTGGTTGAAAATTGTGGTCCTTTCGGCGGTACGTGTACTGTGGATGACAGCATTTGAGGGTATGCAAGTGGACCCTAGCTTGAACCTCCCTTCTTTCCAGCTTACCGAAGCAGCCAGATTGCAATGTGGCATAAACCCATATAAGAGGCAGTAGGATTAAACTCGGAAACGGTTCTTGGTGTCCGCAAATTATGACACGGGATTCGGCGCGCGGAAGGGGTCTTCATTGCGGAAGTTCTCGCGGAAGCTCATGTCAAAATAGGACATGGCTATTTGTTCCCAACTTCTGCAAGCACTTGGGTCTCTGACCTCCATCACAGAACAGGAAGGTCCCGGAAGCTCCGTGGAAGGCCCAGCTAGGTGGTTGTTCTTGTATTCCGAGACCTTTGTAAGCTTATGGCGCAGACTTTGACGGCTTCCTTTCGAGTTCTGTAAAGCTTTTAAGGTTACAAGGTCATTTTGCAGAAGGGATCGGGAACCGTGCGAACACAAGTTGCGGAAGGGCATCGCGGAATCAATGTTTCACTTTGCAGGAGGTTTGCCGAAGCACTTCTTGGCAGCAAGCGTTTCATCCTTTAGGTGCGTGTTAGAATCAGAAACCATGCTGAGGTGGCAAAGCCCCAACATTCGTCTATTGTTGACGTCCCGGAATCATCCCCTTGTGAGGCTTCTTCCGGTTGAGAAAGCTCCGAAGTATATGAGCTATAGTCTAAACTCCTTAAAGGGGGGTTATATAGGGGATCAGGGGACTACTATAGGGGTTATTAAGGGGGATACTAGGAGTTTAGACTATAGCTCATATGAGGAGGCACATACCAAATTCCTTTGAAATCATCCCAAAATGCGCCCCTCAAGTCTTTCTAAGGAAGATGGCGACCTTCGGCCCGCAGGATGCAAGCAACATGCTGTGAAGCCTTGCCACCCTCGTCTGCGAGGAGGCAGAGTTCCAGGGAATTGTGCCCAGCCCTCCCTATAGGATCCCCCCAAAATAGGAATGAAACCAAAGAACATGACCCATCCCTTCAAAGAACATGATTTCCCTACTGCATTGGGGAACCTAGGGGATGATAAGAGGGCTTCAATTTTGGGATCCTTGCCAGGTTCTGGGTAGATGTCAGGTCTCAAGGTTGAGGGGTTTGAGTGTCCGGTCTACGTGGCTTCGAATATGTAAGGTTTCGGCCCGTGTAGGGCTCGAGCTCGGGTACATGGGGTTTTAGGGTTACGGATGTCTAGGAAACTTGAGCACCCCGCCAACCTTCAAGAGGGCTTTGTAGTGGCTATGCAAGGGCATTTTGCCTCGCTCCAAAACTGACTGGGTTGCTGTTAGCGGATATTTAAGTTAAGTTAACATAATGGGTGTTTATTTGTTTTGTAATTATTAGGGTTTCCCCAACTAGTAACTCAAATTAAGTTCTTTAACATCAACCTAGAGAAGGGACTGGCTACAGCGACTGTTATTACGGCCTGCCAGCCGGATGTCCAATCAATCCCTACAGTGGCAGGGAGCCGAGCATTAGAGCAAAACTGCTCAGAATTCTTGTTCATGCGCTTTGCAACCACGCCGGGATCTAAGCAAACCTGTACAGTAGAGCAGAACGACCCATGTTATCCCGCATATCCAGCAGAACCGCTGTAAAGTTGTAGTATGACATCTGCTAAAGGCCAACTTTAAGCATTTCAGCCTCTGCATACAAAACTAAACCCTACAACCCTCCTTTTCCATGTGAACAGAGATCAAAACCCTCTAGTGGGAAACCC
>CAJNIZ010019114.1:58348-73853 GCA_905231905.1 Symbiodinium pilosum
GGGTTTTGATCCCCGCTCATTTGGTTATCCATTCTTGGGCCAATATCCATAAACCCTGTATATTCCTTATGTAACCTTAGAGATCCCCCTATATCCCATGTATAGCCCTATAGAATCCCTACATCAAATGAAGCTGCTCTTCGAGCCATTTGTTCGCAGGCTGCCCTGCTGAAGCCGGCGAGCCTTCGACTCCGGGAACTTTTTCCGGAACCGCAGGGTTATCGACTGCGTTGGAATCTCCTTCCCCTAGAATTACCTTAAAGACATCTAAAAGGTTCATAGAGGGGTCTACCTTAGGGTATATAGGGGGGTCATGGAAAATGGAATGGAAACTGGTTTATATAGAGGGTGTATTAGGGGAGATATTCGGCACGTTAGAGCGACCTCAGCTCAAATACTGGTCTATCATAGAAGATATAGTGCCAAGTTGGCTTAATTGTAAACACGGCCAGTTAATTTCTAGGTAGCGCTTGGGTGTTGTCAATGAAGAGGCCTTGAGAAAGTTTTGCGTCTTCTTAGAGATTCCTAGAAGGATGCCAATTAACCCTAAACCCTATAAGCCCTACACCCGAAACCCTACACCCTAAACCTAAACCCCGGCCTTTTTTCTCAGGTCCTCACTCCGAGCCACTAGTACGGGCCCCTACCTTTTACCTGAGTCCTAGCCATGGGCCATTAATTGGGCATGGAAGGGTTTACGGGGTATATACTAGTTTCCTAAGGAGGCTCAATTATTGGGGATGTCAGAGTTCTTACGCTAAAGCTCTGACTGTCTCGATGCTGTTATCCAAGAGCAGTCAAAACAATGAACCAATCGCTGCCGAGATGTGGGCCACTTCTCGCTGCGTAGTGAGAGCATGTGTAGGCTACAAACTGGTCCGGAAAAGCCAATGCCAACAGCATCTGCCTCTGTTGAGAATCATATTTTTTCCAGGATACACTGTACTCATTGAAGCTGTACGTATGTGGAACCACAGGTAACCCACGAAACTTACCTGAGGCTAGTATATGGTTCCGCAATATGGAGTATAGGGACTACCATGAGGAAGTCGATGCCACGACTGAGATATTCCCTCATTCCTTAAACCAATATAAAGTAAAGTCTAATCCACACATCTCGGTCAGGAGCGCAAAGCCCAAGACTTGGGCAACGCAGCACAGGAGCCTACAACGCTTAAGGCTGGAACTCATGGATGTCATGATCCCCCCTGTCTCTCCTAAGCTTATTGGTGCATAGTAGGGTGTACCACAAAGGGAATAGAATCCTTACACAAGCCCTATATAATATATTCCCCTACTACCTCCCAGTAAGTAAGAAGATGCCCCCCAGCAACTCACGAGCAGATGGGTTTAGTGAAGCTTGGTTTGGGGCTTCCCAGGCTTGCCAGTTGGCTTAGTCGCCTGAATGTGTTGAAACCATGTCAAAATCTTTGTTCCTCTTCCATGCTGATATGGGAGATAATCTTGTGGGACCCAATGTTGGGCACAAGTAAGGATGCCCCAAGAGCAACGCGACCACAAAATAGATTATCGGTTGTAGGACCGCCTTTTTTACGCCACGTTTGAGGTTTTCTTTAGCATGCTAATGATCGACATCATCTTTTTGCGCCTCTTGCATGATTCCAGTGAATGCAACCCCTACGCCAACTCTCAGAGACACATGAGAGGTTTAAACATGTTCACAAGCAGCTCTGCCATCCCTTCTCCCGTAGCTCCGCATGATGCATGCGCTTGAGAGGTAGGTTTCTGTCCCAGTACCAGAAACCGGAGCTAGCAATTAGTAGGGTCTCTTGACTCTAGGAATGATGAGGGTTTAGCGCTGCAGGCACACCGCAGCATTGCCATGCGTCTTGGCAGCGATTTTGGATCCTGGCAGGTCTGTATGGGAGGCAGGCCGTTATTGCGTGGTCCTTAGGGCAGCTTAAGCTTGACCTCTAGCCATACCTCGGGAAGTTTTAAGCGTTGCTCCCAAGAGCCGTTCAAGGGCAGCCTCCCCCAAAAGAACATGGGCTCCCGAAACGACCCTGTAAAGACATGCTCTTTTGAAAGAAGGCTTTGCGGGGTTGCCTGTTGTTCGGAAGCAGGCACATGGCCTTTAACCCTTGGCCCCTAAATCCCTAAAGCCTGCACCATAGCTTACAGGAGTGGGATTTCAGAGGAGGCCATGAAGATACTGGATACCTCCACGGCACAGAACCTCACGAACCTGGCGTGGTCCTTTGGCCAACTGAGCTTTGCTGGCATGCCAGTGCTGGGTGCTATAGGTCATCGCTTCCTGAAATTGGAGGAGATCCAGCCACAGAATCTTGCCGGCATGGCATGGGCATCCTCCACCTTGGGGCATTTCCATGAGTCATCATTCTCTGCTATTCCGCGCTGGGCAGCTGGGGTCCTGAATGAGGCACATGCGCAGGAGCTTGCCAACCTGGCGCAAGCCCCCGGCAACCTCCTCATCCTCAGCAATATGCTGATGACTTTGACATGCCAGGAATCGCAGAAGCGAGCCTGGGAGCCTATTCCTCAGGAGCCTTCCAACTTAGCCTGGTGTTTCGGAAAGCTTTTCGTGGAGGACCAGCCGATGTCAGGCAGGATTTCCGAGGCCTCCTTGCAGAAAGCCTCACAGCTTGGACCACAGAACCCAACCAACATTGCTCAAGCGTTTGCAACCAGCGCAGTGTTGGGCTTGCCCCTTATGAAGATGGCTTCTGACAAGGGATCTTCTATGCTGGACCAGCTGGTTCCGCAGGATGCCTCCAACCTATCTTGGGCCTTTGGCACACTGGACTTGAGCGATGAAGCTTTGGCTAGTAGGTTGCCCCAGGCATGTCTCAATGCCTTGGGGGAGCCCACAACTCAGAATTTGGGCCATTGCTCTGGCAAGTGTTCAGTTTTGATTATGAAGAGTCTACTGCTGAAACGATACCGGTCTCGCCCAAATCGGCTGCCTAGGAACGTGGCGAACACCTTGTGATCCCCCGCTACCATGGGCTGGCGTGCGGCTCCGCCAATGCGGGCTCCGGGAGAAGCGGCCTTGCGGAGATTGCAGAGCCAGAAGGCCGACTGAATGGCAAAAAGGTTTGGGAGTTTCCCAAACTTAGGGGTAGCCGGGCTAGAGAGCTACCATGTTGGCTTGAGAGGCAAGATTTGAAGAGGGTCCATGGCCTAGTGACCCATCTAAGTGCTGGATTAAGTGCATGAGGGCAGGCGCTCAATGTCCGGGGCCTTCGGTCATCTAGGCAGTACTGCTTTCTTAGCCGCATGTGCTTCAAGCAGTGTGCGCGTGGACAAAAATTGGCAGCTTGGGATCTGATTGTATTTAATTGAATTCTGGATGAGCGACCTGTTGCATCCCAGCCGGCTTTCTTCAGGGCTTACAAACAAAGCACTACGGAATCCCTAAGACGTTAAATGCCGCCTTCTCCCTTAACGATGCGCCCCGGCCTAATATTCTAGCACCTTGAAGCAGGCTTTCGAGTCTCCACAGAACGTGGCCAACATTGCCTGAGCCATGGGCACCATGTTGCTTGGGTCGTTGTGGGCTAAGGATTTTGGCAATAATTCGCGCAGCACAGGGCCCATGACGGTTGGTGGCATGTACGGATGATGTAGAGGCTTGTGGATGCAGGACTCCGGGGTATGATGAGATAAACGAGATTAATTAGCTGTAAGGTTCCTAGGGATTATACTTGGACATGGGCTTGAGCTTATATAGATATGTGTATGTGTATGCATGCATGCATGAATGCATGTACGCATGTATGCATGTATGTATGTATGTCTGCGTGTTTACAAATGCACGAGCACACTTGGGCTCGGGCGCTGCTTGGAGTGGTTCAAGAAGAGAATCTGAGTCTTTCTGCGAACACTTCAGAGATCCGGGTTGCTGTTAAGGAATTGTTGTTCACATGGCTATATCCCAATATACTATAGTAGTTTCCATTTTCTTTTCCATGGTGCCCATATACCCCCAACATACTATAGTAGTTTCCATGTTCTTTTCCATTATCCCCATATAACCCCAATATACTATAGTAGTTTCCATTTTCTTTTCCATTATCCGAACAGTTGGAGAATAGTTATAATATAGTTATATATAGGGACCCCTAATATAGACTGTTACTGGGTGGGGGCAGTACCCAATATATACCCACATTATGGTAACTTGAATTTAAGCTCTTCAACAGAGACCCAGTATTGGCTGAGGCTTTGCTTTGGCGAACCGCTCCTGGACGTTGCTGCAGCCTGCTTCCTGAAGGACAAGTGCAGTCATGACGTACAGGGCACAGCCAACGTGGCCTGGGGACCCGCCCAGCTTGCCACGCGCAACCCAGCTGTAAAAGAAATTGACATTGAACTAAGTTGCCATGATGGAGAAGCCTCATCATATAGTACACGCCGGTGTTATGCGAACTTAGCTTGGGCGAACAGCAACGCAGGCAGTGAGTCTTCGCTACAAGGAGCTGTTCAGGCATGCTTGCCGCGAATCCACGAGTTTGACGGCCAGCACCCAGCCAACACAGCCTGAGACCTCGCACATCTCCGCGTGCTGGGCGACACAATGTTGGGCGCCGCATGCCAGAGGCTTGGCAGTCTTGTGCACGCAGCAGAGCTCAGTGCCCAGAGTTGCGCGGATCTCCACTGGGCCTTGAATCTGATGCGAGGGGATGCTGATTTGACCAGTGCCCTGCGCAGCTATGTTGAGCCTGCAATGAATTCTGTGGCCTCCTTCCTGCGAGACATGGGACTCGGCTTGCCGTCCTCTGCGCAGTATCAGCAGCTGGCTTTTGACCATCAGGTGGGAGTTCTTCAAAATGTCTCATACATAGTTCCTTGTGGGGACCCCCCACAAGGCCCATGATCCCATTGAATTCCCCAGAAAATTGCAGGAGCCCTAAGGACCCCGCTTTTTGAGAAAGACCCAGGTGCTGAATCTGCGTGGTCTCACGGCAGAGCTGCTGACAGGCTTCTTGGCTGATCCTCGCACCCGTTGCCTCCCCTGATACTTGAACTTCTGCCTGCCTCCTACTATCAAGTAGCAGCCAGTATATACTCGGGATTTGTGTTAGTAGGGGGCGGCGGTATTCAATACCAGGCGGAAGGAGCTAGGGTATATATATATATAGGGGAAAAGGGGTTATATAGGGATAATAGAAAAGAAAATGGAAACTACTACATTATATAGGGATTATATAGGCTACATATTTAGTTTGTCGACATCCATTTCCCGCAGAGGCAGCCCTCCACCAGCGAGGTTTGGGGTCTCGTGAAAAGATAATCCCCAGTAGTAATCCCTATGATCCATTCCCCCATTCCCTTTTAAGCACCAGGGAGAAAAACATGCTGCCAAGGCTTGGGCATTCCGAGGGCTCCCCAGGACTTCGGTCTCCGGGCTGTTCAGGCACTGGGCAAATCACTTTAGAGGTGAGGGTTTAGGGTTTCGGGTTTAGGGTTAGGGTTTAGGGTGTAAACTTTCCGGGCTTCCTTTTTGGGTCTCTATAATAAAGTTTAAACTCTTTTAACCCTGGTTATTGGGGAAGAGAGTTTAGGGTTTGGGGGAAGTTTGGGGCTTAGAAGAATGCAGGGGCCCCCTTTGTGAGGATCTTCGTATCTTGTGTTCTGTAATTAAATGGGAGTCCTAATGGTGAAAAGACCTAATAGTCCCAAAATGGCCTCATGTGAGGTTATCAAATTACTGCAGCGGCCTGAGTAGTTACCAACATTCCCCGCGTGTAACCCTAGTCTCATTTTTGCAACCTAAACCTTGAAACCCCGTAATATCACGTTTCTTAACCATTGGGCCCTTTCAGCCCCTAATTACTTGACAATGCCTACCCACCCCATGTAAGCCCAGCTTTCATTTCAAAATCACCCGTAAACCCGAATCCCTGAATATCCCCAGAACCCCTGAAAAGGGCGCCTAGGTTATATCTTTGTACATAATCTCTATAACCACTTCTTAAAGATCCCTAATCCCTAAACCTAAACCATGTATAAAGGATCCATAAACCGATCCCCAAACCCTGAACTATCTATAAATGGTCCCTAAACCCTACACTCTTGATAAAGGATCCCTAAACCTTATTTCAAGGACCCCTAAACCCAAAACCCTGTGTAAAAAGGCTCCCTAAACCTTACATCTTTATAGATCCCTGAACGCTAAACCCTTTGCAGAGGATCTCTTATCTCTAAACCCTAAACCCTTTGTAAATTATCCCTAAAACCCTTTTAAAGATCCCTAAGCCCTAAGCCCTTCGTAAAGGATCCCTATACCCAAAACCTTAGTCCAGATCAGGGCCTGGAGCTTCGCTACGGAGCTTTGGAGCCTTGGAGGGTCTTCGCCTACTTGGAGTGCCTGGGCAGCTCTTAGAGCTAAAAAGGGCAAAGGTTTTGTGTCGCCCCCCCCAGGTATGCTGCAGCGCCCGAGGGCTCTAACGATGTGCTGCTGCAGCGCAGTGGTCAGCTGCTCTACGAGTCTGGCCTCCGAGGCGCCAGGCTTCTTGAGAATCTTCTAACTTGGGTCCCCAAGTACGTCAAGGGCCCCTGCCCTTCGGTTGCTACTTGGGGTCTGCGAGGTTGGAAGACTGATCAGACTTTGAGCCTTTTGCAGCTCAGGGGGAGGCATGGCAGTTCGAAGCATGGGCAAAAGACAATACACACGATACTTGTACCCCCAAGGCTCCCAGTTCCGACAGCCCACTTGCAAAGCTCAAACCCAATATGAATCCTGCGATAATATGTGTGAAAGCCTTCAAATTCGCACCTTGAACCCAGATGTACAGCAGACTCATCAAGGCCCTATATACATACATTACACACATATATGTATATACATATATACATTCATTCGGCCTCTCCTTAGAGCTGAGCCGCGAACACCACATGCTGAGCTCCAAACACTAAACTTTAGGAAGCTAGATCCTGAACTCCATCCTGAACCCTTCGAAAAGGTTGCCAGTAACAAGCCCTGAACCCTAAACATCCCTAAGCCCATCAAAAAGAAACAGGAGGGCAAGGTCTGCCCCAGACACAGCAGCTGCGCGCAATTCGACTTCCCCATAGCGCGCGGGCGTCCTGGCAAGGTTTGCTCCTTCTTGAGAGCCCCCGTGTGGATCAGGAAGCATTTCCCATGCTGTGACACGTGAGAATCACAGGATTCATCGGTGGAGGGGTGGAGGGATCATGCTGCAGGAGTTGCAGGTGGTGTTTCACAAATGCAGATTCCCGAAGTGACATTAATGGAGAGCATCTGGTTATGATGTCGCTGGTCATGGTGTGGTGGTGGTCATTGAAGCCATGTCACAGCCGTTGCCCTCGTTTACCATCAAGGTGAGTATGGGGTCCGACATGACGCGGACGGTACGCGTTGGTATGGTATTCGGTAGTTTCCCAAAATAGGGGACGAAAAGACTAAAATCCTCATTATAGGGACTCCCAAAATGGTACCCCTAATTTGGGAAACCCCCATCTGTTAAGGGGATTGCTAATCGGGCTCCTGACTCGAAACCTGGCTCGCTAAGGTGAACAGGCAGCTGTGCGCTGAATTCCAGGCGCTGTCGGATGCTGGGGCCTATCACAGATCAATGTCTTTCAAGTTGGATTGCTTCCTTCAACTGTTGAGCTACACATGATTCATGCAGCTGCAGAATTGTCGCACTCCTGACTTTTGCACATGTTAATGGCAATCAACTGCTGCCTCCAGATGAACCAAATTGTCCAAAACATAGAAACTCCTGCGTACAGATTCTCAGGCTCAAAAACTTGGAGCCCCCACAAGTTCTCAGGAAGTGGCACATCTTCTATCCAGCGAGCCACTGACGGGCTGCCGAATGGTTGGAGTGGTGTCACTGTTGCTCGACTAAACTGAGGCTACAGACCACATCATTGCTACCTACAGCAGCCTTTGCAGTTCAGAAGCCTTGGGCATCCCTTCCACGTGTTGGATTAGAGGTCATGTCAACGATTCCTACCCGTAGTAGACCAGCTTCATCATTTTGATAAATCAGGATGTCTACAACCAGTCATAGGCGAAGGCTAGACTGCAGCATATTTCCGGACTCGTGCCTACGTGTTCTGAGGTTCACCACAATCAGCCCATGCCTCTCTTGCCTTGGGGCCTTTGGGACGTGGTTGAGTATGCACTTTTGTTGCTGTTCTTTTCTCATGCAGCACAGGAATGATTGGTAGTAAAGCGAATACTGTTGGAATCACAGTTGCTTGTAGAATTTGGAGCCCCGCCCCAGCCTGTGAATGTTCGCTCGGACGCCCTTCACCACGCCCGTAGGGATCGCGAACAGAGGGCACCTTAGGCAGCCTGGAATGAGGAAATAGCACAGCACATCGCAGTCAATTTCTGTTCGCTTGGTAGTACTGGTAGTATCCAAGCTCCTGTTCAATTTTTCTGTCTTTATTCCTACAAAGTTACGTTGCCCTGCGCGAGGGTCTGGGGCCCTAATTGTGACGATGGCCCTCGCGTACGGCAAGCGCCGTATCGAGCATCATCGGCACAATTGAGAGTTGATTTTGGCTTAATTCGGACCAGGAGGGAAAAACCCAAGCAAAGCAGTCAAAAAGGGTGTTGAACATTTTTTTCTGCGCAAGCTGACCGTGATTTGGCCCACGTGTATCTTTCTTGGAAGCCAGCAACAACACATCAATGCAATTGATAGGTTCAAGTGGTGTGCACTTGAAGCGCAGGATCTCTCAAACTACTAGGTTCTTTCAAAAAAGAAACATGCAAATGCGCAGTTTAGAGGGTTTGGCCTGGGTAACGCGCGCAAAGCTTCTCGCATGCTTGTCATGCAGGACAGGCAAGAACTGCCCACAGCTCATTTTTTGAGCTTGTTGCTGCGGGTTGCAACACATTCCAGGGACACAGCAGCCACTGCTTAGATATGTTGAGGTGTTCACAAACGAGAACCGCAGGCCCAATCATGCTGATGATGCTGGCCAGAAAAATTTGCCCCGAACCCTCCGTGGCAAGGGGGGGGAAACGTCAACAACGCTTCCAAGAAAGGCCTTGAGTTTAGAACCCCAAAGCCCATTTCGAGGGTCAGCGGTCTTGACGTCAGCCTGTATAAAGCACAGCTTTAGCTAGGCAGCTAGGCCTGCATCCGCACTGGACCATGACGGCCAGATTGCCTGAAGCCAAATTTAGGGGTTTCCCATAATTAGGGGCACCAGTTTGGGGGTCCCAATAATAGGGATTATAGTATTTGGGGGTCTACCATGTTGGATGATTCTAGGTGGGACTTCAAAGTTCAAACTCCAAAAGTCCTACCATAGGCCATGCGGCAGTTCCAACTGCAGTTCCCGGACTTGGACATCGACGTGTTCGAGCTCTGGGAGCTGAGGAATCGGTAAGAGCCAATGTAGCAGCCTGAACAAAACGCGGCTAGGGTAAGGCATTCTCTATTTCAGTCGGGTATACACGTACTCGTGGAGACTAGTGTAGCTGATCCTGATCAGCCCCTAACAGTGCCACGAGAGCAATTACAAATGTGTAGGTCTGGTTGCGTTAGGATCATAGGTCAAGTGGTAGGTTTCTGAGCATGTCGGGTCTGTTTTAAAGACGCGTAAGAGAAAGTTAGCATTATTTCTGGGGTGTGTCCGGGTATCTGGTAGGAGATGCAATAAAGTTACAATTCAATTGGCCCTATGTTTGGCAAGTGGCATCTTGCATGTAGCTATGGAAGACGAGGTCTTCGAGGTGGATGCCTCTCCAAACATTCTTCTAAGGGTAGAAGTATGGGCCCCTAATATGGGCCCTTAGGCCTTTTTAGGAGGATTCTAGGGGTTTTAAGGGTACATATAGGGTACATAATAGGTATATAAGGATCCCAGGGTTAAGGGCCCATACTAGGGGCCCATGGTTTTAACCTTAGAATTCTGACTGTCCTAGCATTCAGGTTTCTACACGAAGCTCTACGGATGCAGCCCCAGGATCCAAAAGCATACTGTTATATTATCCCCAATATAAGCCTAAACCCCCAGAACCCCATTATAGTGGTTTCCATTTTCTTTTCCATTATCCCTATATAACCCTAATATAACCAGTGGCTCCTGAAATTCAGGCGTGAGTTTCACACAGCAGAAAACCGGCCTACACATGCGGCGAGTGCGAAAAGGCAGCAACGGACTGGCTGAGTTGCGTGCGTGGATTTGTTCTTGTCATGAGCTGATCACCTTCAGTGCACAGCAACTGGCATAAGGTGCAGGAAGGCAAGTACCACTTAAAGTCCGCGTGTGCGTGGTTCAAGGGAGCAGAAGCCATGGGAACATTACTGGGTTGTCCTCATTCCTTCCAAGATACCTACATAAGACACTTTTGTGTAGTGCCACCTGCTAATCTTAGGAGCTTTGCTTCTTAGTGGAGTAAGTACTGTCTAGCCATGGCGGAGCTGAGGGCTCTTCAGCTCGAGGTAAGCTCTTTGCGGGATCGCTTGGACACCTTGGCCGCCAAAGTGACAGGCATGGGCCGCACCCATGAGTTGCTGGAGACGCTGGAGAGCGAAGAGACTTGGCTTCAAAATGCTTGTCGACAGTGCTGAGGTGAGGGGACACAGACGCAGGGAGAGAGAGAGGGCTGCTCATAACTTGTCATTTTCACCTTTCCAGGCTTCCTTGCAGCTCCACCGGCTGCCGCCACCAGCGTTCGCTGCTCCAGACCATTCCAGCCCAAAGAGTGCAGGCGCCTCGAGCGCCATCAGCGCCTCGCCGCTGCTCCGGCTTCTGCACGTGGCGACTGACGTGCTTGTAGAGCTTCACGACAAGAGCGTATGGAGCCCCAAGCAGCAGAGCATGCCCAGCTCTCCGACACGGAGTCCCTTTCATCAGAGTCCAGGTGGAATCCATCATGTGGAGGCAGAGCTTTCCTCCACGCTTGAAGTGGGCGGCCGCATCCTCGGCCAAGGCACTTGGGCTACAGCTTACCGCTCAGCCTCAGGTCCCCGGCGTCAAGCCTTAAGGCTCTTGTGTGAACTGGGCATTATCACGGACCGAGAGCTCTCAGAGGACCTAACGGAGGTTCCTCCTGACCATGTAGAGGATTGCATCCGCATTGGCAGTGAGCTTCTCATGCACTGGCCTCCGGCTGGCGGCCCGCCACCCAAAGAAGAGGCTCGCAACTTCTTCCAGGAGCGGCTCAAAGCTATATACATGCTGAAGGCTCCGAAGGCTCCCTTCGCGTAAATGTCCGCGGAAAAAATCGCTTCTCAAGGCTTCTGAGACCTTGCAAGCTTTTGTCCATGGACGCTGATGAATTTCTCCAGACTGCCATGGGGTAGGGAAAGCCATTTGCGCTGCCAGGCCCTGCGTGCGCTGCGGCTATCAGGGCTTGACGAAGAGGCTCCCGCTTTGCAAGCCTGGAATTGAGCGCCCGCTGCCCTCTCCACGTTTGGTTTCTTCTAGGGGACAGCCAACACTGCGGCTGATTTTTCACATCTCAAAAGAGAGGTCCGTTCATGTCCCCCGCAATTCCAGGACTCTACAGAAAACTCGAGCTGGATTTCAGATGCTTGCACTTACCTGATTGAAATGGCTTTTATCCCATCAGCTTATCTACTACCAGCCTCTAGAAATTTACTTGTAGTCTACGTCGGACGGTGACAATGGGAAAAATCCTGGAGTATGATGCTGCATGCAAAAATTCCCGGCATTAGCACCGAAAGCTATATGCTTTTGCGCCTCGAAACCTGCATGCACCTTCACATCTTGAAGGAGGATTCTGGGATTGTGAGGGCCACCGCAAAAAAAAAGTGATCCATGGCACAGATTTCTGACATCCTCGTAGTGTATTGCTGTTACTCTACCGGCGCGCGCTGCCCTAAACCCTAAACCCTAAACCCTAGCCAGGTCTTAAACCTTTTTCTAGACCTGGAGTCGCTGACTGCAACGCCGGAAGCCTACTTCGCCAGGCGCTTACGCCAGACGAGTATTACTGAAGCTGAATACCATGTGGGGGTACTTAGGCCCTAATAGAGGGTAGAAGGAGGGTCAAGGTAATGTCTTGCATCTGCGTGCATCTGTCGGAATTGCTACTCCAGCTCAAGTTTGATCGTTGGCTGTTTGCCAAGAGCATGCCCACAATCTATAGATCCATGATATTCAATTCTCTCCTAAACAGCGAGCCGCTGCTCCCAGCATTCAATAATCGGAACTAGTGCTGGTACCACATAGGGAACATTTGCTTCATCGTGAGCAAGCAGTAGCCTGATCGTGAGACCTCAGATGCTTGAATACTGGTACCATGGGGACAATTTCGAACAAGTTCTTCTTATATAAGAAGCAGAATGTTGCTGCGTGGCAGGCCAAGTGTGTTTGTTAGGTTAGCCGCAGGAAAGGTTGCTCGTGGACGGAGACGTCTTGTGGATGTGTGCAATGTTGGGACCCAAATGAGCTGGATATTTGCAAAAGAGACTGGCATCTGGGGGGAGGTCGTTATGCTGAAGACTCGTTCCCATATTGAAAGAGTATTATTATTAGAATTTACTAGAAACCTTCCTCGCACAACAATAATGGCCGATTAAGGAAAGTATTTTTGCCGGGAAGGACTCAGCGAAGAGTTGCCTAGTTCTTGCTTCATGCGCTGATTACCCAAGGCCACTCTGGGCAATGGGCAAGGATGTAGGACTCAAATTATAGTATATTTGGATATATAAGTTGGAAACATGATGTTTCGGGAGCTACCATACATAAGAGCCCCTCTGCATCGCTAAGGAGAAGCTATCATCCCTTCTCTCGCAAGGGCAGCTTCCCGATGCTTTCAGCATCCTCGATGAGCTTAGGCCAGGTGGTCTGGTTGGGGTTTGCCTGGATGCTGGATATGTTCTTCCTTTAGAAGGGGGTTGTGCCCATGATTTTCTGTAAAAAGGGTTCTAATGGGAAACCCAAAACAGGGAACCCCAAGAATATAGTAATAGTAGGAATATACCTACCAGGGGTTCCCAATAAAGTCCCTGGAATATAGTAGGAATATACCTACCAGGGTATACCAATACAGTCCTTTAATTCTAGGGTCTCTCCAAACTATCCAAAGAACAAGCAGGGCATCCAGGGTCCAGGTATAGGGCTTGGTCCAGGCGGTCGGCGGGAATACATGGACGCTGGGGGTTCAGTCACGTTGTCGCCCATGAGTAGTATTTTATTTGGGGATACCATGGTCCCCAATATAGAGTAAGATTATATCCTCCTTTTGGGTACAGTATTTTGTTTAAGGAATATAATCTTACTGGGTTTAACCACCAAAAAACACTGCTCATGTTAGGGTTTCTGAGGTCCTCTCAATTACCTGATAACTTGCTAGACACACCCTAGGTGCAGTAGGTAAAGTCCCAAGTATGGCCAGGCAAAATAATCAAGCCCCTCAGAACGTCTATAAGAGCACCACAGGTGCTTCGTAACGTATCTACCTATAGTCCCCTTTAAGTAGATAGAATATGGCTTTGGGTATATTATAATAAGATCCCCATGTGCCCCATATTCTATCTACTTAAGGGGGGCTGTAGGCTATTTTGCATCCCTGCCGGGATCATATGCAAGGAGCGCAGCCTCGTGACGTGTGGTGTCTATTATAAGCCCCTAACACCCTAGAGCCCTAAATCCTAACAACCCTGAAGCCCCAAAGCCCTAGCTAAACCACTAAAGCCCTAAACCTAAAACCCCTAAAACCCTAAAACCCAAAAATCCCTAAGCCCTGAGCCCAAAACCCCTAAAGCCTTAAAACCAGTAAAACCATTAAAAATCACTGAAATCACTAAAACCCCTAAAGCCCCAAACCGCAGGCAGCGTGACATAATACCAGATCTGGCCTGCTACAACCTCATCCTCAGAATCCACGCGCAGAACAGGCCATGTTAGGGTTTTAGGGTTTTTTAGGGTAGGGCTTTAGGGGTTTTAGGGTTTTAGTGGTTTTAGAGTTTTAGGGCTTAGGGTTTAGGGTCTAGGCTATAGGTTTAGAGTTTACAGTTTTAGGGTTTAGGGTTCAGGGTTTTAGGGTTTAGGGTTTTAGGGTTTAGGGTTTAGGCTATAGGTTGGGATGATGGAAAAGAAAATGGAAACTAGTATAGGGTTTAGGCTATAGGTTGGGATACTGGAAAAGAAAGTGGAAGCTACTATAGGGTTTAGGCTATAGGTTGGGATAATGGAAAAGAAAATGGAAACTAGTATAGGGTTTAGGCTATATGTTGGGATAATGGAAAAGAAAGTGGAAACTAGTATAGGGTTTAGGCTATAGGTTGGGATAATGGAAAAGAAAGTGGAAACTAGTATAGGGTTTAGGCTATAGGTTGGGAGAATGGAAAAGAAAATGGAAACTACTATAGGGTTTTGGGTTTAGGGTAGGGATAGTGGAAAAGAAAATGGAAACTATTATTTAGGGCTTTAGGGTTTAGGGTTCAGGGTTTGGAGGTTAGGGCTTTGGGCTTCAGGGCTTCAGGGTGTAGGGTGTAGGGTTTAGGGGATGGTGAAAGCATCATCAGGGATGTATGGTGATACGCGCGGGTGTATTGGGGAAATATAGGGTTATGTGGGGTTCCCCGGGTTGTAGGGATAAAGTTTTCCCCCAAGAATGGAGAATCAAATGCACAAGAGAGCTTAGACTTGAATGGAACCTTTTGCTTGTGTGGATTAAGGGTTCCAAAGATGAGGGTCTCTTGTTGCCAGTCCCCATGGTAAGGAATCTAATATCTTCGGGTGTATAATGGTGTCCCCTGTTCATGGACACTGCCCCGTGGGTTTCAAGGGAAATCTAAACCCTAAACCCTAAGCCGCAAGGGAATGCAGGAGGCAGGGATGTGGAGTTCTGCATTTTGCTACTACAAAGTCCAAAACGTGGACACTGACGCATACCAATTGCCGAGATATGTTTGTGCTACTTGCTAGCTCACCGCGCGTTTGGTTTGTGTTTCTTAGTCGTTACACTTGCGAGTTGGTCTCTTCTTGGAACCGCGGGCGAAGGGGTTGGAAAAGAGCGCAGCTAGTCATCGCAAGCTCTGAAACATGGCCGACTCCACCGTAGTTCAGTCTCAAGGTTCCTCAGGGCCTCAAACAAACATTCTTGGAGAGGTCTTTGAAGTCGGCGACAGACCTGCTGCTTGCTTTGGTCTGCAGCTAGGGTTTAGTAGGGGTGGTGGGTTGAAACGCTAAACCCCAAAACCTGCCATTCCAGGCGAGTTGTGCGGGTCAAAAAGGTTTGTGTTCCCAATTCGGGTAGTTGTGGTGGTTGCAGGGAGAGCTACCCGCACCGCTGAAAATAAAAGTTGTGATAGCCCATACTACTACGCATTTGTAACCTTTAAAATGATTTGGTAAGGGTCGGAACAAAACCTGTCCGCAATACGATGTTTGCCGAGGACCTTCCTTTGGAGGTGCAAGCCCAATAACTTGACAATGACAGTTGCAAGAATGGTCGTTCTGAAAAACAAGAACCTGGGCAATAATAACAATATCGTAGTAGTAGTAGTAGTAGTAGTAGTAGTAGGCGCCCCCCCCCCCCCCCCCCAACTATGTT
>CAJNIZ010019114.1:77034-89161 GCA_905231905.1 Symbiodinium pilosum
GTGTTTTTTTTTTTGGAGGGGGGGGTGAGTTCAGGGTTCGAGAGCACACAGACTTGGATATCAGATAGCCTTCAAGAACTTTAAAAGGCCAAGGCCTGATTCAGGTGAAAGGCCTCCAGAAAAGTGTAATGGCCCAGACGAGAGATTGCGCAATCTTTGCTCCCGAAACCGGCTAAGCATGAAGAAGTGAAGCAGATTGCCTTGGAAGACCATTGAAAGTCATTGTTGGGTAGCTGCCTTAGTGGATTGAATCAACGCCGATATGCGTCAGTCCCTCGTAAGGTTTGCTTTCATGGCTCGAGTTCCGTGCACCTATAGACTCACTACGGGGGGAATTTTCACGGAAGGATGAAGGGCTGTGTAAGGGGCTTCCAAGATTGCGAGATGGTTATAGCAGCCCAAGGAATGCCCCAAGTAAAATCTCTTACCCAGAAAATGCCTGCTATAAGCAAACGCAACTTGAGAGCACCCCGCGTCTCAATCAGCCCCTGGGGCCTTAGCAAAAGCGCAGACTTCTATCGTCCTACCTGGAATGTTATAAAGGAACTATAAGAATGGAGGTCTCACTAGGTGTAAACAAGATCCCCTTGCATGGTCGATGGAGCCCTTGACATACAACTTTAGCTCGTGACAGGTGATGTCCTTTTTCCTGTCCATTATCCCAATTATCCCTATACATCCCTCATACCCCCGCATACAACCCCAATGCATCCCTACGGGCTTAAGCTTGCAAGAACGTATGCATTTGTCATGCGGGCGTGTCCGTTTTCAGGATAAACTCTTGTACTGCAGGCTGTCCTTGCACATAGTTTCAGTTTGAGCGCTGCAGAAACAGGAGGTCTTGTTTCCTGTCTCTTTGAAGGAGTCCATGTCGTTTTACGTGAAATTTTCCATCAAGATCGCCTGCTCGCCCAACTGCCAGTGCAGGCTTGTCGTACTCCCCGAACTACCACGAGAGATGCTTCGAGCTGTACATCAACATGCGCGAACATGGCACCTGTGCCGCAGCTAAAAGCCCTGCAGTTTAGGATGACTGATAAGGGACTAATAGGTTGGTGAGCCAGACGTTCGCCCTGCATGTGGTTGCAACCCCGCCTCTAAACTAACGGTCTCAGAACACTGTTGGGACTACACGAAACCCCCGGTCATGCTTTCAAAAACCAGAGCTCGCAAGATCTCGAAACCTAGACACAGCAGGAGGCCCTTTCAGGCATTCCTTACACTCTGCGCTATGGTATCAGCTATGTAGGTCCGGATCCGTCTCGCCAGCCCTACAGCCTCCCCGTCCCGCGCTTGTGACCCACTTTGACTTTGGGACGTTTGATTTTCCCGTCGTCTTTCCCAGCTAGCCTGTTGAACATCAGCTGTTCGCCGGTTGCTGGTTGAAAGAGAAGATCCTCCCAAAATGGCTTCGTGTCAAGCTTTGAGATTGTTCGATCACCCCCTAGACCCTATAAACTCTAAATCCCTAACCCAGAACCCTATAGACCCTAAACCCCTAAACCCTTTTAGACCCCATACTTTAAATCCCTAATTCTAAACCGTTCAGGCATTACTCCCAATGAAGTGCAGCTTTGCTCCCTTCTGCGGGCGCTCTTCGGTGAAGAGGGCCAAGAGCGAAACCAAGCAAAGGCGAAGTCTGGACTTGATTAAGGGTTTAGGGTTTAGGGTTTAGGTTATCGGGTTAACTAGTGAAGACTGAGGGTAGGCAAGGTGTCTAGCTAGGGATTTGTGATCTCCAGGGCTTGGGAGAGAGACGAGTTCTATAGGGCTGGAGGCCAGGTAGGGGCGCACAAGAATAGTTCTCCGAACATCGTCTGGAATGCAGAGTAGTTCAGCCCTCTGCCCAGCTTTCAAAAAATAAGACTGAAGGTCATGAGTTAGTAGCATTTGGTGGGGCTATGGGCCTTATGCTTACGATTAGGAACGACTAAGGTCTGTGCGTTTTAGAATCAAGGGAAGAAGTTAAGGCTTTAGGGCTTAGAGTTTTGTCTTAAGTACGAGAATGCAACAGCGATTGCTCCGCAAGATTATGGGTAATCATGCTGCTAGACGTATGCTGGAATTGATGCCGTACGGGCCTGCGCCTTGCTGTGGTGCTTGTGGTGTGGAATGTTGACATCATATCAATGTGGACCCTGACACTTCTGTACAGGTTCAATCAACCTAGAGTCAGAACCTCCCCCAAGTCCCCCAACTATTCAATCATAAAGCGCTCCTTGTAAGAGGGCTTACAGTATACTTAAAAAGGGCAAATATCCCTAAATGGGGGGACCCAAAATAGACCTCCACCCTAAACCCTACACCCTAAACCCTTTAGCGCGGCAAAAGCATCACAACAGGGCCTGGAGATCTTCCAGCAGCTCGTGGAGGACACCAGCGTCAACCTCACAGAAGTGCACTTCGACATGGCCATCAGCGTTTGTGAGAAGGCATCAGGGCCTTGGGTGAGAGAGAGAGAGAGAGAGAGAGACAGATGGGGTTTGAAGGCTTTAAGACTGAAGCGATGTTAAGAGACCTGAAAGCATATGGCTTGGAGGGATTTGTGTTTTGAGGATTTATCGGGTTATTTTTTCGTCGCCAAGGAGTTTATTGCAACAACTTGTCTGTGCCCTTGTTGCGAACTATGGTCCACTACTGAAAGCCGAAGGCCGCAACTTGCCTATGCAAGGGTTTTCCTAGGTCCTTGCATTCCTAGGCAGTCCCAGCTACCTTCTATTATTCGGGCCTAGTAACACTTTTAATGTAGGCGGCATATGTCCCCCAATTCAGAGAACTACTAGGATATAGGACGATCTTGGTTGTGAACATGTGCTAGAAGCCTAAAATCCGGAACACATAAGGTTTCGTCACAGTGTGCTGTTCAGATTCCTTTTGACGACATAATCAGGTAGTTCACGATTATTGAAGTAGTTTGGAGTAGTCTAGAGCGAACTTTCGCCCCATCGGAACAAAACGAGGCAGAGACAGAGTGATGGCATGCTCTATAGGAATCCGGCCTTCTCAATTCCTCCAATAACAACTTTTCCAAACTCGCGGATGCCGAATCGTTTACAATTGTCTAGTTGTTGGGAGGCCAGCCAGGCTTGATAATCAGAACCCCGCTTTACGAGGATGTTTCGCAGTATGCACACGCCTTTGTGCATGCACATGTTCTCGACAGCGACTATGGCTGTCTGAATTCGTTGTTACATACAACTGATCATAAGACCCTTGCTGCCAGCACGCCACACCAGAGGATACCCGCCGCCAGACTAACCTGGAACCCCATCCAACACCTTTTGAAAAAGGGCAGTAGCCTGCCAAAGAGCCATAAAGAGCCTCTAAGAGCTTCCAAATTCGTTTGAGGGACCTAAGGCTCCAGGACCTAACTCCTGAAACCCAACAGCATCGCAGTTTTCCATGTCACTTCCAGTTGCTTGTCCACTTGTTTCTCCGTCGCGATCCCAAAATCCCTATATAGTCCCTATGAAACCCCTAAACCCTAACCCCTTAACTTGGAACTGCGAGGCCGGCATGTGGAGGGAGATCTTGTCCTTGGCCACAGCCATGGGCGCATTGGCGATTTGGGGTTTAGGGTTCTGCTGGTGCTACTTCTACACAGTTCTCGAACGACCCAAGTATCCAACAAGTAGAAACTGGCAGTTCCGGCAAGTTGTGCTCTCAGTTTACATTAGACGGGCATGCCCTAGGCAATTCCAAGAATAAGCGGTGTTCTATGCATGCTTGCATCCCTCTTGTTGGCACTCCCAAAGAGACTTTGGGAACGCCACACTGTCCAGGTTGTAGGGTGTAGACACCTGGACCCGCTGCAGTAGCTCTCTTTCCACGCGAAATCTGCAAAGCCTGTGTACCTGTCGAGATGTCCAGGTTTTAGATAGGACTGGTATTGTTTCTGAAGATATCCTAAACTTGGTTGGCCTTTGGGACATGTAGAGATTCAGTCCTTGTTGGTTTCATAAGGACTCTACATACTCATATTTTCCAGGGGCTCCAGAGGCCAACCAAGTAAAACTTAAGCCTTCAAACGCGAGGTGAGGATTGAGGAAGGGGTGTCGTTTAGAATACATTTGTCGCATACTGATTTGCAACATGGCCCCCAAAATGCGAGCTGTCTCATGAGACGATCCTTAATATTATGAAGTCGGGGGGTGTGTTTAACAGCAGTCTGAAATGTCAAGGGATCAGTTATCGTTCTTCTCCTCGGACTGCTTGCATGTTGCGGGCTTCTGTGTTTTGGATAAACTCCCTATCCCTTTTCCCTGAGAATCAACCTTGCCATCACCGCCCCAGTCAACCTTCTACGTAGAGGCCCAATATCATGAGGGCAACTTTGGGTACTGCCCCCACTCATTAATCAGCAGCGGATCATATTCATATTACTGTTGTAATTGTATATAGCCCTTAATTTGACCCCTACTATAGACTGTTAACGGGTGGGGCAGCACCCAAAAGAAATTTATTATGATGGGTTTGGGGAGGAGGGGATTACATGACCCAGGGCCCAGCTTCGTTCCTCAGACTCCTTTCTCCAAAGACCCTGCAGAGCAATAGCAGGAGGTTGCGGGTTTCCACTAGTAACTACTTTGAGGTTATGGTAGTGACAACCCGCTTAAAATTCAGACCGTACTTACAACCCAATCACAGGCCCCTGAGTGCCCCAATGTGGTTCTCATTGGGGTTAGCAGCTATAAGTGCAGGTGCTAATTGGGCTACAGTTCCCTGAGCCTCGGAGCAGGGTTAGGGGTTACGGGTTTCCACTTCTATACCCCGGAGCTAATGGCCCCTCTTTGTGTGGTACCCATTCTGCTTTCCTCTTTTCTGCTATGAACACGAATAAACCCTTGCAAAGCAAACGGGGTCCAATGAGCTATCTCCCTAAACCCTTAAACCCCTAAATCCTAAACCCTGGGTATTACAGAGAAGGGGGTGGTGGAGCCCTCCTAGTAAGAAATGTTAGGCTTGTACACGGTGGAGCGCCACAGACCCTGTCGGCAAACCTCCTACTTACGTGGATTCCCCCTAATGTGGTGGTTGAAGATCTGAGGTTTATGATTTCGGGTCTCGGCTCCAAAGCCTCAGCCCCAAACCCTACAAACCTACGCCCAGAAGCAATGAAGCCCTTTATCCTTGACTTCTGCGCCCTAAGCTTGTAAGCCCTTGAATTCCACCACTCCATGTTCCGTGGTTTTCTATGCCAGGTTCCCGAGGCATCAGCCCCCACTCTATGACCTGCAACGCCGTGCTGAAGGCCGTCATTTCGACCCCCTCCCCCTCCCGCCCTTGAAAAAAAACCTGGCCAGATATGGGTTCAGGGTATAGATTTTGTGGTACCATTATTTGTATCAGGGGGCATGTTCATGATTGGGGGTTGGGGGATTCTTTGTGTCAGGGACAGTGACCAGTTACCTCTCTCTAATGGATCCTTTTCTGGTTCCAGCACCAGCGTGGTACTATCAGCCTAAGAACTTGTTGTATTCTTGCTGCTAAGACATCATCGCCATCTTCGACATCATCATCACCATCAGCGGCATCAAGATCACAGTTGAATGTCGTCTTGCGATCCATTCAAAACCTGTGGTATTTATTCAACTACAGTCCGAAGTCATCCCTCAAATGCATAGGCCATCAGCTGCACAAAGCCCTCCTGACGTACCTGGCCACTTGTCCCGGAACCAAACATCCAGCTTACAAGGCATCAGGCCGCTCAAGGATAGGAATGCTTGTGCTCAAGCTCCCACAACATTCATACACACCGCATGGGCGTTTCCGAAAATTAGGGGTCCCTGTTTTGGCCTCCCTATATTCAGGATTATAGTATTGGGGTCTAAGATTGGGTCCCCCGATTTATGGAAACTACCCTCTTCCTTTCCATGCCTGGAGAGCAATTCCTGGCTTTTCAGCCGCCAGGCGTGTGTTCAGCTGGGCAAGTGGGATGTAGCCCTCAAACTCCTGGGCACCATGGGCCGAGATGGCACAGAGCTGGACTGCTGCCAGATGGGGGGTGGACACAAATAAATCAGATGCCACATAAGGGGGCCGAAGCAAAGAGGTCCAACAAGATAATTAGGCAGGGAGGGTTTCGTCTTTTGGTGTATTTACGGGAGTTCCGCATCTTCAGAAATATTCATGCGGTTCAACCAAGGGCGAGGTTCATCGTCATAGACTTGGGTAGTTTTCAGAGCAGCAGAGCACATCGCAGCAGAAATGAGAGGCAGCTTTGACAGCCACCACTTTCTCCATGATAATGTAGACCCATGATTAATAAACCCCTTCCTGTAAGGACCTAAATATTAGGATCCCTATTATAATCCCTATTAAGGGGAGGGGGTTTATTAATCATGGGTCTGGGTTACCTTCCCATCATTTTCTGTCATCGTTTGCGCCTTGTCGTATTCCACAGCTGAATGCCAGCTGTCGCATTGGCTCACTACCAAAAACCTTGTTGTCGCGAGGATCGCATTGCCTACCGGATCGTCCTGGTGGCCTGCGCAAGAGCGCGAAAGTGGGATGAGGCTCATGAACATGGGCTAAGGAGGTTGGGTCTACATGAGCTATATAGTCTAAACTCCTTAAAGGGGGGTATATAGGGGACTACTATAGGGGTTATTAAGGGGGCTACTAGCAGTTTAGATTATAGCTTTACTGGTAGTTTCACAAAATTGGAGGAACCCAATATCGACCCCAACATATTATAGTCCTGAGCATGGGGTCCCCCAATAAAGTACCAATCCCAGCATTAACTTTACCATTTTATTTCCCACTCGATTCTCCATTATTGGGGTACCTTATTATAGGGACCACGCCAAAAGGCAACCCTAGATTTAAGGCTTTGTTTGAAGCTCTTTCGCTTTGGCTTGCACCTGGTTCGACTCTTTTGCTTGCCGGGTTCCCTGAGAGTTTGGTTTTGGGTCTAGGGTTTAGGGCTCAGTCTTTGGCATCAGGCCAATCCAGAAGAAGAGGAGCCCATTTCTTATCCATTTCTTATCATTGGAAAGGGGGGTTTCCCAAAATTGGTTTGGGAGTCCCCAGAATAAGGATTATAGTATTTGGGGGTCTATAATGGGCGCTCCCTACCTCATCCAATTTTGGGGGAGGCTACCAAATATTTCGCGAAATAAGTGCAAGCAAACTCTGATTCTATGCATGGCTGCAGCTCATGTGGGGCCGGAACAAAAGCTTAGGCTACTTAGAATACAAGGCTGTCCCTAATACAGTAAATTTTCCAAGTATTCTAGACCCCACATTCGATTTGGGTCCCAATAAAGTAAAGATTTACGCGAACGTTTGATCAAATTCCTTTCTAATTGAATTCGAAAAGGTTTTCTATGAGTTTAATTAGATTGTAATTGCTTTTACTTGGTTTTCAAGCTCAGGCCGTTTAACGTAAAGGTTGAAGACCGTCCCTTCCTATCCTCTTGAAAGCTAGACCGAGCAAGCCCTTATGGATTCAATAGGATCCCTCTTCTTTTTTATATTAATAGGAGCCATAGGATCCCCCAGACCCCCAATTCGTTTGGAGGCCTTTTTATTATAGGGGCTCCCCTTTTTGTTTGGGTGGGGAGCCCCCACACTAATCAGGATCCAACATTACCCCTGCCGCATGATTAGGATAGACTCTTTGTAGGAATCCTAACATCCGATTAGAGCTCTGAACAGAAATTCTGATCTCAGCATTTGTGCTGCCAGGTTCTGAAGCTGTACGCAGAAGTGGAGGCTGTGTGAGTTGTCGGGACTTCATGACGCTTCCAGGATTTTACAGAAGTGCCAACAATATTTCGTGGAAATTTATCCGAACGATGTGTGCATTTTGTGACCGGAAAGTGTATACATAAGCAAGCCACCCAAAACCCTAAACTTGAAACCAGACGTGTACCAAAACCCGAGCATCAGCACAAGGGGATCCACAACCCTAAGCCCAAAACCCTAACCAAGATGCGGCTTCTTCCACAAAACTTCATTCCATCATTCCATGGCATCAAGCATGGCGCCCTGACACTCCCTCAGGCCAAATGCATTTAATCCACCGGGTTGCTGGTAAGGAACCAATATTATGTTAGCCTATAATATAGGTATGTACGGTTTAGGGTTTAGGGGTGGTCCTGTCCTATAATATGGGTATGTAGGGTTTAGGGTTCAGGGTGTTTATACAGTTTAGGTTACCAGAATATGGTAGATAGCAAATATGTCCAGATATACGTTAGCTTTGGGACACCCCAAATTATGTGTGTGTATATATATATATTTTCCTTTATCACCTACTTTGGGATGAATTCTGTTTACCTTGGGCATCAAAGTCTATGTAGCGCCTACTTTGGCTATTTCACCCTGAATCCCGAACCCCAACCCCTAGACCCGACTAGCATTTGCAGGCCGAGCATCCTGCCTTTCTGGGACCCGACATGGCACTGCCAGCCATCACTGCCATGTGCGAGGCATTGCCATAACTGGGGTTTAGGGTCTAGGAGCTATGGGGGCTCGTGGTAATACAGAAGGATGTGGAGCGGAATGTAGACATATTTCTTCAGGAGTGTACGAGGATGCTGTGAGAAACATCAGAGTGATTCGGAATTATTTTGCAGCCGCAGAAAAGGTTATCAGCTTTTCAGCCCTGAGTACAGGGAGATGGTTGTTTACCTAACTTACAATGACACGGGCTCGTATTATTAGCTTGAATTATTCTTGCCCAGAAGTTTCAAGAACAAACTTTCCGTACTTGTTAGCATATCTCTTTCCCATGCCATACGGGTCCCTGTTTTGGCTCGTCCTTTCTGAGAACGACACTTCGCAACAAGTCTGATGTCGCAAATTCTCGAGCAGAACTTTTCTTCCTCTTTATTCCCTCTCGCCCGGTTTGTTTAGAGTCTATTTAGGCACTGGTTTGAAAAGGGTGTAAGGAGGGTAGTATTATGGGATCCCACAAATAAAAAGCCATAATGATTTGGGTGGGCGTTAAGTATGCTTCAGAACGGTACCGATACGCAGATCTTCAAAGGGGATGGGGAGGATGTTTTATGGAACGACAAGAACCCAGTGAGGGGCAAACAGGCCTCGATGCCCTCAAATGAAGTACAAAGGAGGACATTTAATTTTTGTGGGGGTTCTGGCACGCAAAACCTTGCATAATTCTGGATCTCAAAGACAACACAATACAGGATTCACAGGAATATCCGTTAAGCTTTGCCTCATTTGTGACCTCGCCATGACACTATGCAGGTGCAGGTTTGCGGAGGGGCATTCATGAGGGGAAGGGCTTCACGGGTCCGTGCGCAAACCGAAGACTTCTACCAGGCTGGAAGAAAGCCTTACCTGCCCAAGCTCGGAATCATAAAAGGGTTTTGGCAGATGTCAAGAGAAAGAACAGCAAGTCGGGAAAAGTCACGCGCTGCTTTCTAGATCCTGTACTTTGAGAACGACTGCGCCGCCTCATAAGCGAGTTGGACTTCCTAAAGGGATCAATTTTTGGGTGGTCCTGTTCATTCATCTCCGCACACCGCGAGGATCTCTCGTTTACTGCTGGTAAGCAGGAGCGAAGAGAAATACTAGTGCACTACGTACACTAGCAACATTCCTCCATCTTCTACAAAACAGCAGCCGAAGAAGTTTGGGGCCTGCGGCTGCTGCTGCTTGTTGCGGAAACTAGTGGGCCGCTTTGTTGCAGAGCCGTCAAGCTAGTCTCAGTGCCCCTCAGTTCAAAGCAGCAGCTACTCCTGGGGGTGAAGCCAAGACAACACTTGAGCCGCGAGGTCGACCGGGAGGAGGTGCCTTAATCTGCACTGGTTCTGGCGATGCTTAAGAGGTTTGGGGGAGTAGATCCTACCAAGCATTAAGGTACGCACGCCACCCCAGGCTGGTACCTGCATTTTGCTCCGATCCATTACCCGGATTACCTTCAGCACCTGTGATTCGCTTAGTTCCCACCACGTGATAAAAGAGCATTCCCATTATCCTAGCATTATTACTAGAGGGAGTAGGGGGATTTCTTCGGGGGAAAGGATTGTAACATTTGAGCTACCAAGATGAAGATACATTTGGCTTAGAACATGTGGGCGGTCTCCGAAAGTCCAGAATTAGGGATCCATTTCCGGAGTCCCTAGACTGATGGATTTTAGAATATTGGAGCCTCGACCTAGGTCCCTTTTGTATGGTAGCCTGCATGTAATTAATGTATCAATGTATCAGGGCGGAGGCAGAATTCCCCTGGCTCGTTCCATCAAAAATTCCCAGGAATCTTCCTTAGCTATGTCACAGCGCTTGCCAATGGCTGTTTTGTTCAGAACCTCCCCGCTGTCAGGGCATCTAGAGTCTGCTGTAATCCTCTCTGAATCAGAAACCTTTGCCCTACCTGCAGCACACAAACTCACCAGCTGGATATTTCTTGCAGAAGCTTACGGCACTGTTGCGCTAGGAACTTGTCAGCTTGTTGATCCCTGAAGCCCCAAAACCTGAATCCTCCAGAGCCAGAATCCTCAGATCCTGATTGCCTGTAGCTCTGGAACCCCGACACTCTAAGACCACACCTCCACTTCTGATTTAGGCCCTCTCTTTGAGCCTCACTGCGGGTGACTTTATCCTGGAGTTACATATTGTCCAATGCCCCGTAGCTCCCAAGGCCCCTCCAAGATTTTCAGAATGCCCACTGAGCAGAGGAAGCGATAAGCCTCTACCGGGAGACCTTCGGAGACATGCTCGCTCAACAGCAGACCAGGACTCCCGTGTATGATTTACTCTCCGCTAAACGAAGATGGAACCACATGTAGCCTCTTTCCTAAGGGCACAACTCTTGATCGACCCAGTTGTTTGTGGGTAAGGACTTAGGGGTAGCCGTGAGGCAGCTAGACAGGCCTACAATCAGCTAATGTCTACGCGGTGTTTGCTCTGACGTGTTCTTCAGTAGATGTATGATCTTGGGCTACATTGTTGGTTGTTGAATAAACCTCTAAGTAAGTTAGTTGTTGCCACTACCCTTGTGCTACATAAAGCTCAATAAGGATAGAAAACATCCTTAATATATAGACTTCTTGGAATATCCCAATATGGAACCGAGAAAACTCATTTGCTTTGCCAATTGTACAATTTGATCCATGCCTCATGCTTAAGACCATCCAGCCAGTCCCTCCCAAGCGACACAATCTACTCGCCTTTCACAATGCTCGCCCTAATTAATCATACCGAACGTTGCGGGCACCCGCACGGGAATTAAGCCGGAAAGCGTATGACACGAAGCCCGCAAATCCTCGAAAGCTCCAGGTATATAGCATACATATATATATACATATATGTTTAATACATGTATACGTATACATCTATATATATATATATATTTACACGTATATGTATATATATATATATATTTATACATATATATATATAGCACATTCTGTAAAGAGCTCGTATAGTTTCGCGCCTTCGGAGGCGGCGGTCCGGATCGGATCCTGTGGTTCTCGATGCGTGCCGCACCCAACGGGTGGAAGCACTGAGGTGGGCTTTTGGGGGATAAGGTGAGTGTGCAAGATCTAGGGTGGGTTGTTTTGTTTTTTCTGGGTCTTTCTTGCATCGGAAGTTTGTGGAAGCAGGCCGGAATATTATGTAAAGTTCACTTCTGGAGCCCCCGAGCCCGGGAAGAAGGCAAGGCCAAAGGCCGTCAATGAAAGCCGAACTTGCAAGAAAGGCTGGATTCATCCAATCTGAATGTCAAGGTTTCCGAGAGCAGGCCTCAAAAAAGGCCACTTCATATTCTCTGCTGTCCTTCAGCAAGACAAGGATTAAGAGTTTCCTCTGCAGGTGGGAGGAGACTTCCAAAGCAAGCGCATTTGATTCAACACCACCAAGCAAGGTATTTCTGTAACATTCATCTTATTAGCTGGCACTCTTGATACTGAACTTCCTGAAAGAGCGTAATGTACTAGACTCACTAGGGGTTACAAGAATATGCAAGGCATGATGTACTGAGGGTTGCCCAAAATGTTTCGCCTACACCAGGCCATAAGCCCCATGCTTAATGTTGAAACTAAACATGTACTTTGCTCTACTGTGGCTCAAGAAAATAGTGCGTTTGCACGTTGTTGTGTTTTGGGGTTCGCTGCTGCATAACCTTAGGTTATCAGCCGTAGCGAACTTCCTTTTC